>CAJUYG010001609.1:0-23786 GCA_910591675.1 Galerucella calmariensis | reverse complement strand
ATATATATCGGAAAACTTACGTCCACTTTTGTCTTTAGGATACTGATACATAGTTTTATTTTGATATTGCATTGGACCTTTTTCGGTAAGTTCTTGCACCTGAATTGAAGACAATACACTTGGCCAAAGACCTGGATCGTGAGAAAGGGGCGCTTCTTCGCATAATTCGTCTTGCTTACGCGAACATGATGTTACCGACACTGACTGAAACGTATCAAGATCTAATTCTTCTGGATCTTCATCCTCATTAGCTTTCTTTTCTAATTCTGATGGCAAGTTTGATTGTGTTGATTGTAGAAAATCACTGTTATCAGAAGTAGTGTCTTGTGTGGTCTTTCGAAAAAAAGTGAATAATTTTGAAATTGGTTTTCTCCAAGTCTTCCAGCCGTTTTCGCTTGTTGAGCAAGTTCTGGTAACCAGACAATTTCTTTTTTTCTTCTCTGGCCATCTAAATAAAATAAATAAAAATTATTCAGCACTGAGTTTTATTTGTTTCATAAACAATAATTATCAAAAAGGAAAACAATTATTTTCCATATGTGCATCCCTGGTAATTATCAGTTACTTACCTTATTTGTAACTATTTTTCACAACTTCGGTAGATACGTAATAAGCAAATAAGGCATATGTCGTATGCGCTCATCAAGACAAGAATGAAAAATCAACCTGTTAAATCGATTACGAACACGCAAAAGTTCAAACCTGCTCGTCGAAGGCTACGCGGATGTTCGCTCCCCCACTCCTCGGGAATAGGAGGAGTAGAAATATTTCACCGGCGGTCGGTATTGGTGGATAGATAATACAATTGTGCGGCGCCTTTAAGGCCTTGGCGCCGTCGTGCGCCGCACGATCTTGCCCATATGCGCGTCCCTGCTCTCGGCTATATATCAGAAACTATTCATGTTAAAACTTTGGGACAAAAAATTTCTTGGGAAAAGTGAACAAGAGAAATTGCTGGAAATTACTTTCAAATTTCTAGGTTAACCGCTAGGGGGCGTAACCTGTAAAGAACAATTTTAAAACCAGTTTTTGTGAAATATGCCCAATTATACCCAGTGTTGAATAAGTAAACTGAAAAAAGGCCTAAATTTCGCACAAATTTGTTCCATTATTTTTTATTCTATTTTTCCAAATAAAGGGTGGGGGAAAGTGGGAAAGTATTTGTGGATAAATACCAATAACTTTGGTTTGAATCAACCGATTTTAACGAAATTAGTGTCAATAGAAAGAGTGTAGATGAATTAATCACATCTACTATAAAACAATGGCATTTAGTTTGAATTGTCATAGAAAGAGGGTACTTTCGAATGAAAAAAATTAAAATTTGTTTTCTTGAAAAAAGTTTAATGGAAACACCTGATTATTGTGAATCATAATGGAACTGAATTATGATTCACACAAAAACGACGCAAACCGCATGTTGATAGCTTTTGTCGAACTCGAGATATAAATAAAAACGCATAAACATAAGTGAGTATAATATTGTATATAATATTATAACTTAAAATTAAATATGGGAAAGAAAGATCATACAGATATTATGGTCATTAAAACTTGTCCAATTAAATGTTTAAATTGTTTTGTGTTGTGGAGTGTGGATTTGTTATCTCAGCAGCAAATGAATGGCTAGGCTACTCTCCTCATGGAGTTATTTTTGATGAGGATAAGCCCCTATATCTTTTAGAAATAAAATGCGTTTTTGAAGGTAAAATCCTTTATTCAAGAAATATAGGTACCTATATATATATTTTTTTTAGGTAAAACAAAAACTGTTTTGGGCACAATACCTAATATAAAATATATTTTTCTGGAAAATGGAAAATATAAATTGAAAAAAAAACATAAGTATTATGCACAAATACAAATGGGCATGGCTATTTTGAATTTAGGTAAAATATATTTTGTTATATATGCATCTTATGATGACAGTGTTTTAATTATGGAAATCGAGTTTGATTTTGATTTCACTTTAAATATGTTAACCACTGTAAAAAAGAACCATTTCCAAAAAATGTTGCATTTTTGCTGTGAACAATAAACTAGCCACTCTTTTTATTTGTTTTTATTTCATCCACAAAGTTTTGCTTCAAAAAACAATAACGGAAGATCGCAACTGAAAAAATAGTGTCTATGAGTAAACCACGAAGAGTAGATGTGTAAAATGCAACAAATTGTTTCAGGAGGCGCACCATTTAGAAACTCTGCTTTCATGCGAACACGTGGAAATATAGTTATGGGAGGGATATAGCTGCCAGCAGCATTCATACAAATAACTGCGGTACACAAAGTGCCACGTTCAGCAGAAGTAAGTGACCCTACTTACTTACGTCCTTTCAATGCAATCACCCTCGAGGGACGTCCCTGTACAGTGGTGATCCCTGACTCATCAACATTGTAGATTTTTTATTGAGAATAATTATGTTTTTGTTGAAGTGGTTCAAGTAGGTCAAAAAATTTGGAAACGTTTATTCGGTTAAAACTTCTGGCACGTGCAGCTGAGGTTGCTTCTGGAATTCGAAGTGATAGTCTATTAAGGACATTTTGCAACCAGTGATGAAGAAGACTCGTTGGAAAAATGGATATTGGAATGTCACCAGAAGGGATTTCCACGAAGACGCGAAGATTTACAGGCCACAGTAAAATATTTTCTAGATAAAAGTCCTCGACCAAATCCTTTTAACAATAACACCCCAGGCAAACACTGGTATCAAGCCTTCTTAAAAAGACATCCTTTACTGGTTCATAGAACTCCCGAAAGCGTCACACCTTCAAGTGATGATGTGTCTGTAAAGGATATAAGAAATTGGTTTACAAAAGTTGAAAATTATCTCCAAGAGAAAAACTTTACGGAAATTCTTCAAGAATGGACGAGAATTTATAATGGTGATGAGACCTGCTTTTTATTGTGCTCCAAGGAAGACAAGGTATTGGCATCAAAAAGGACGAAAAATGCATATGAAGTAGATCAAGGCGTGGCAAAATCTAATCTTACTGTAATGTTTTCAGCCTCAGGTTCAATGACTCCACCCATGATTATATAGCCCTATAAGCGCATTCCAGCAAATATTGTTGCTAGTGTTCCCAATCATTGGGGCATAGGCACCAGCGACAATGGATGGATGAAGTCAGAGGTATTTTATGAATATGTTTCAAGTATATTTCATGAACATCTTAAGGATCAGGGCATTAAAAGGCCTGTGATATTATTCGTAGATGGTCACAAGACTCATTTAACTTACGAAATAAGTAATTTATGTACCAAGCTAGAAATAATTCTTATTGCATTGTATCCCAATTCAACAAGAATTTCACAACCCGCGGATGTTTCTTGTGTTAAGCCACTGAAAACACGTTGGAAGCAGGCGGTATTACAGTGGAGAAGACATAATCCCTCAGTTCATTTGAATAAACAACATTTTGCATCTATATTAGGAGAAGCAATCCATTGTAAACTCTAAAACCATTGTAAATGGTTTTAGAGCTTGTCTCTTTCCATGTAATCGATTTCAGTAAGTGCTTGGGAAAAGAAAAACGGGATCAACCCCAGCATGATAGTCTCAACAACAACTATTGAATTGAGTACGAAGATTTTTGCACTATCGTCGGACCAACCAAACTACAGGAATTGCAAACTTACGAAAATCAAGATACTGACGATAACTTTCAAATTCTTCATAAAAATATATGAACAGTTTAAGCAATCACAAAGTAATATAGCACCAGATTGGAATAACTCCATCATCCAAGTGGAATTAGCATCTGATGAGAAAGAGTTCACATAAATTTCCATCATTGAAGCGAATTTAGCATCTGATGAGAAAGAGTTCACAGAAAATGAAATAGCTAATATACCGATAATAGTAAACGAGCACATCGAACTAGAACAAATGGGAACAGTTTGTGTAATGACGAGCCAATCACCCATAATGTCAAAGAAAAAATAACAAAACAAGACAACACCGTATCTGAACTTTCCAATAAGAGTTCGGAAAATCTCAGTCCAACTGTTAGTGACAATAATACGACATATTCTTCCTATCAACTTAGCGACTGTCTAATGTGGCCTGAAACACCGGAAAAAAAGACCAAAAGGCAGGTGGAAAGGTTGCCCTTTGTAATCACATCTAGTGGCTGGAAAAAAATATATGATGAGAAAAATGATAAGGCGAAAGAGAAACAAGAAAGATGACGCAAGAAAGAAGAAAATAAGATGGCTAAGAAATCGAAAATATCTAGTGATGTGGGAGAAAATAAAAATAATAGAAAAGAAAAAAGGGATACAAAACCAAAGGAAGTAAAAACCCTAAGTTCTATTGAGAATACTGAAGTAAAACAAACTCACGACAAAAGAACAAAAATAGCTTCCGCAGATTCCTGCGAAATTATCGATAACGTTAATATTAAAACGGAGACAAAGCCAAAACACGTAAAAAACCTGAGTTTGATTGATGAATCCATGACCATCAATTCTGGAACAAATATTCAAACAGACGAAAATATAACACAGGCGAAAACCCATACTAATTATGATATAGATCTTCGTTCAAGTACTAATACTAGTGAAACGTTGATGAATAATTCGACTCTTCCCATCAACAATAAGATATGCAACAAAGGACTTTGTTTCATTGTAACGCTTTTATCTCGTACACGTGGCTCCTGCCACACGAACACGTCACTATGGACACCCTTGACTCAAAATCTTTCGGCGAAATGCTCGGGCGCCAGATTTTTCACGTGGTTTGCTCCACGGCCCCTTGACCCTTAGCGTCAAGAGTTCCGGATAGCCTCAGATGGCTATCGGAAAATTCCAGGGGTCTTGTTGAATTGACTTTAACTAACTAATCTCCAATTTGTAACCCAAGTGAATCAAATAGCGGTTTAGTTTCGACTAATGATTTAATAACGGAATAAATAGAAATATTTCTTTTGTTATAGTAATACTCTGCGGTCTATTGTAGTTATAACTCTATAGGGACTGACAATCTTATGGGGAGAAGAAAGGGGCGTACTTGACAGTCTGAACCGATCAGGTTTTCTAATACGGGGCGAACCTGCCGGGTAAACGAACAAGCGTAACTGAGCCACCTCCAAGTTCGAATATCCCTTTGGACTCAGCGGAAACACGGGTATATAGTTACTATGAATCAATACAATTTTCAAGGAGTATTAATGAAGCGAAAAAGAAATGGTTACGATCTGCCGGGTAAACGAACAAGCGAAACTGAGCCACATCCAAGTTCGTATATCCCTTTGGATCTAAATGTAATCCGGAAAATGACACGAAAATTTATATATTGATTACTGAGTAAAGGGAATACAGTAATAAATCTGCCGGGTAAACGAACAAGCGTAACTGAGCCACATCCAAGTTCGTATATCCCTTTGGATTTAAATGTAATCCGGAAAATGACACGAAAATTTATATATTGATTACTGAGTAAAGGGAATACAGTAATAAATCTGCCGGGTAAGCGCACAAGCGTAACTGAGCCACATCCAAGTTCGTATATCCCTTTGGATTTAAATGTAATCCGGAAAATGACACACAAATTTATATATTGATTACTGAGTAAAGGAAATACAGTTATAAATCTGCCGGGTAAACGAACAAGCGTAATTGAGCCACATCCAAGTTCGTATATCCGTTTGGATTTAAATGTAATCCGGAAAATGACACAAAAACTTATATATTGATTACTGAGTAAAGGGAATACAGTTATAAATCTGCCAGGTAAACGAACAAGCGTAACTGAGCCACATCCAAGTTCGTATATCCCTTTGGATTCAAGGGAAATATTGAAGAGAAAAAAAAAACTAGTTCAATCTACTAACCCGGAAATAAAATTCAAGAGAAAAAAAAATAACTTATCGACGCGCAGAGTATACACAAAACTCGGAAATAAAACTAAAATATCACAATCCTAAGCAGTATCAATTAAATATGAAAGTCCTGTAGGTAAAACACATAAAATCGTAGATTCAATAAAGAGCCGGCGAACTAATACCTATCAATTGTTTAGCAATAATAAAAAAAAAGAAAAAAAGAAAAAAAAACAAGCTTCTAGAATAAATTAACTTTTATTAAACATTTGCATTATTCCTTGAAAAATCACTAAAACGAGTTTCAACTCGACAGCACTTAAAAATAAAAAAAAATCCGGAAAACAGAAAAAAAAATTTAAATTTCTTTACTATCAATTTCTATGATGAAAATAAATTTCCTCAAAGCAAATTACAATAATTCAGTATTGCCGGTTATTTATAAAACTGAACAAAGTAAAAGATTACAGACAAAAAAAATCAACCGGTCGGGAAATAATAAATATCAAACTATTACTAGCATACTGAATACGGAGGTACGGAAATTGTGGACTATATCATGATCATTACAAATATTTTACCTTCTTGAATCGGCTTCGATATTCACCACTATTAACTAAAATATTTATTGTCTTTTAAACTACAAACTACGGGAACCGGATCGGATTTCTAGTATTCACACGGCCAAACGGAACTATCTCTCGGATATCGGTAACTCGGTAGAAGCTTAGAGCTGACGGATGAGAAAATACGAGTTGTTGCTCCCAAAATTCAACTCTTCTCTCCTTTTATATTCCCATTAGTAAAATTTTCATTAAAAACTGTAAAAAAATTTGTCATATACCAGAGGTCTTTCGGAATTAAATGAATTAAATTAAACGGTATATATACCAAACGTCCTTTTGAATTGAAAAATTTCAACTTCGGAAATGACTAAATTTTATGATTTAATATAAATTTGCGTACCTCCGGACTAATACAAAAAATACTAAAATTACAAGATAACGGTAATAAAAGTAAAAAAAATGATAATTCGGTAACAAAAGAGAATCGGAAAGTTAGTAACGAGTTATTTAAAACCAAGTAGTAAACTAAAAAAAATGAAAAACTTAAAAGAAAGACCTCAAATCGGTGCAAAAAAAAATAACTCGTTACATCATATACACACAATTTTTCTTCACTTAATTATAGTATTAAATATCAAAAATGTTCAAGGGCATATCACGCAAAGTGCTTGGAAAATCATGGAATATACATAATATTTTACATATTTTAAGTTTGTACTTCAAAGGATACATGAATTTATATTATTATGTTTATCAACATTGTATTGTTATAGTTTAATCACAAGTTTGTGGCTTAAGTTGTAGTTTCTTACTTACTTTGTATTAATTTTCATGTAATATTCAATGTTTTGTACCTGCAGTTCACCAAATATCTATAAATAATATACATATTAAAAAAAACTTGGTACTATTCATTATCTCAAGATCAAATATTTGAAAAAAATATTCAGATTTGGTGATAGGACAATCACTGGTTCAGAAAGCATGCTAATAACTACCTATCTACAGACAATTATTGGTTAATTTGCTATGCCAATAACTAGAATCTACTGCCAATAACTGGGAAATGTGACCATAATTAGAAAACATCAATTTTCAATCAGAAGATCTATCTGAAAATATAGTTTTCTGTGTTCATACTAAGAAAGAATTGTTAAGAATGTCGTAACCAAGGCGGTTGATAATTTACCTCACTTCAAGATGCCAAAATTGACATAACAGTCAGATATATCGCTAAAGGTGCCAATAATTGGGTACCTACTTTACCCTATGTCAAGTTCATGACATTTGAACAGAAGAAAGACCTTGAAGATGTAGAGTTAACCTGTGTAAGATGTAAAAAAACAATTTATTACAATTTTAGTACTGTTACTAATGGAACTGTTACTTTATTCATTTTCTGTACTCTTGTTATTTTAATTAGTTAGTGTATACATATTTATTGAGTTCTTAGATTTATTTGAAAAATTTGTTACTCGATTTGGTTATTTAAATTTCAGCTTATCATTAGGAGTGTTTGTTGAGTTCTTGCAACAATTAGTTCTATTTTATACTTTCTATCTACTTATTTTGGTTATAGTTTTAGGTTGAAGAATTACTTTGTATGTATATATTTATTATGTATGTATATATTTATCATGTTTGTATATATTTATTAATACTGGTCTTTGCTCGATTGCAAAATGGGACTGTTACACTATGACTTAACATAATCAAAAAGAATTTCAATTTCCCCAATTTTCCCCAAAGCAAACGAAAATTCCTGGGGGGATGGTGTGTTGAGTTTTTGATTCTGCGGTTTAAGGTTATGTACCTCTAGAAATGGTCTTTTTCTTTGAAAACGCCAGTTAAGAATAAAAAATGAAACTCATTTTATTTATGATTTAAAGAACAGTAGATTACTAAAAAAATAGTTTACTCATAAAAAAAAGATTTGAAAATGAAGAAATGATTTACTAATTATTTATTTATGCTTAATTATTGTAAAAATAAATGGAATGGAATTTTCTTTTGTAGTAAAGACAAAAAATAATTATTGTAATTATTACCGAAGTTCTAGGGGACGGCCCTGTCTACTTAAATGACTTCACTTTTTTCTTTTTGTTACCTGTTTTCATACGTTTGCATTATAAATTTGTTAATAACTTTTCTCACTTTCTTGTGACCTTGCATTAATAAGCACTTCACAGAAAAATAGCAAGGAATACTACCGAAATTACTGTGTCAAAACAAAACTGTTATAATTTTTCTCATGAAATAACGTTGTATATGCAAATTTGTTTTCGCAATGTACCATTTATATGTAACTGTACTGTTAATTACCAAATATTATTATATGAAAAAAAAAACTGCCGGGTAAACTAAAAAGCGTAACTGAGTCACAAGACAAGCTCGATTCACCCCCTTGGATTTTAAAGGAAAACCACGGGAATAGAAAAACAAATCTATCGGTTTATTAGACAATAAAAGGACATTTTGAATCTGCCGGGTAAACGAACAAGCGTAGCTGAGTCACAAGACAAGTTCAATTCACCCTTTGGATTTGAAAGGAAACACGGAAACTAATGCTTCAGCAATAATAAAATAATTTAAAGTTTTAAATCTATTCAATTATCGACACACAGAATAAAAAAAACCAGGAATAGAATTAGAGAATTAGAATATCAAAATCTCACGGCCAGTTTCTCAATTGAATTTAAAGTCTCTATTAAAATTCAATTGATGATTAATGCAAAGGAACGGTTTTTCAATGTTTTATTGGATTAAAAGTATCAATTAAACTTCTTGTTAGCTAACGTGAAGATGTGGTGTATTTTAAGAAATTAATACCTACTTACTTTTTCCGTCGGCCGTTCGTGCACCGTTCGCCGTTCAAAACGATTTTTAGCTGCCACGTGTTTTACGTCATAGGAGAAATGTAATTTATTGACATTTAAATTTTGAATTTCTGGTTGTTTTACTCGTGACTTGTGGCAAAAAGTGTTTTATTTCGTTTATATTGTGTTTTTGGTACCTTTAAATCGTCGTCAAACATGGATTTTGATATGAATGTGCACTCTAGTGACGAAGAGCCTAGACGTCTAAAAACTATTCGTCCTAGACCAATTTTTTTTGAGGAACGAATTTCGATTGAGTAAAGATACGGTAGAACATTTATCAGAGTCATTAGAAGATATTCTTTCACATCCAACTGATAGGTAAATTTAAAAATTTGATGAGAGTGAAATTATTTTATTTCATCTTTTTTTAGAAACGATTGCCTTTCTTCTACTCAGCAATTACTCTTATTTCTGAGTTTTGCAGCAAATGGGTCGTTTTTAAAAATATCTGGAGATTTTTGTGGAGTAAGTAAATCTACTGCCTGCAAGACAATTGAAAAAGTAGCACTTGCTATTTGTACTTCTCGCCCAGATACATTGGGGCAATAGAATGTACCCACATCCGAATTAATTCACCAGGTGGGAAAAACGCAGCAATATTTCGGAATCGTGAAAAAAATTTTTCTTTGGATGTTCAGACAATCAGTGATGTACAGCTTGAACTTCAGGACATTGTAGTCAGATGGCCTAATGTGCACAATTTATTTGAAAATGGACATTTTGGAAACAGTGTAATTGCTGGTGATAGTGGTTACCAATAACTAATTATCTGATAACCCCATTACTCAATACAAGCAACGGAGCAGAAGCGTTATTTAATCAATCGCAAATTCGCTCCAGAAATGTTGTCGAGAGACAGTATGGGGTATGAAGCGCAGATTCCCTGCATTATCAATGGGACTGCTTCTAAATATTCATACTGTGCAAGAAGTAATAGTAGCAACAACTATTCTTCATAATATCGCCTGTAAAGAAAGAGAACATGTGCCTGCTGTAAATGAAGCACAAGAAGCCGCGGTAAATTTTGTTAATAACATTCCACAGAATTTCCACAATGGGAGAATTCCTGGTAATGGAAAAACTAGGTACAATTTAATTAATAATTATTTTAATCAGTTGTAGTCTAGGTATTTTTATTATTTTAGTGATATCACATTATAAAAAATAAAAAACTTGAAAAAAACTTTTTTTATTTATATCTGCTTTATTCAGTCAGAGAAACAATACAAAAACCTTTTGAACATATACAATATATTATGACTGAAACCACAGAACAAAAACATTTTGTTCTGTGCTGAAACATACTAACTCAAACATCATATTCCTTAAAAAGTATTATGAATATCTAATGTAAAAATTTATTCCTTCATCATTAACTGCTTTTGTTTTAATAATATTTCTTTTTTCAGCAGATCAATTTTCAAATTAAATTCTTCCAAAGCCCTGTAATGGTGTTAATTTGTTATTTGTTTATTTATGGTTGTGATGGATAGTAATCAAGATGAATTTGGATTTTATTTCATTTATTTGTTAACAACCTTAACATGTGTAACTTGTAACCTTAACATATGAATTTTATATATTTTATTATATATATTTATATATTTTCTGTCCTTGACAGGTGTCATTTCACTTCTGTCCGTTGTCAAGTGCTAACTTGGCAGTGTTGCCTCAACAGCCAGCATCCTGACAAGCCCTCTCTTTCAATGTCAAATATTTTTCATGTAATTCGGTTTTTTGTTTGTACTCATAGATTTTCTCTTTTACCAACTCTAACCTAACCTAATCAGTTCCTTTTTTTTATCAAATTCTTCTAAGCGTGTTTGTTTCTGGAACGTAAAATGGATTTTTTTTTAAAATTAGTGTTTCCTGTATATGTATATGTTACCGTAAAAACCCGAATTTCCTAGGAAAATCTAGTTTTAACTACCGCTCACAGTCAATTCTAGTTTTTGCTAGCCTAACTAGTTAAAACTAGAATTGTCTAATAATTAGTAATCAGTAAAAATTATTACGTGCTGTCGATAGGAGCCTCAATTCTGTGATTGGACACAAAAAAGTTGTATAATCTCATTGTAATTTATAATTTAGATGGTGGTGTAAGATCAAAAGCTCATGCGTACCGGACGTTGCGGCTTCTTTTCTTTCGGTAAAGGATTCATGCAGGGAAATTTTTAAACAAAAGTTATTCTAAGCGTTAATAAATGTGTAGTGCGGGTAGTGCCATTCAGTTGGTTGTTTCTGGCTAGAAGTATGTCGAGTTAGGACCTGTTACGCCTGGTAAATTAGGTACTTTTAAAAAATAGGTATATTTTAGTACCAGTAATAAAATTGTCTTTACCTTTGATAATAGTTATATAGAGCTGTTAAGCGTTGATTTATTTTATTATCGTTTTTCAAGTTATTCGAATTTTTCCACGTTTGTTTTATTTCCTACTTGTTTGATCACCGAATGCACCCGTTTATGTAACTAATTCCATGTATTTCTTACGTACTATTAAAAGTATTATTATATGACGTATGTATGTTTGATTATTTTTGGTATAGGTAAATCGATAGGATTTCGTTCAAAATAAAATGTTCATAGGTTACACAGATTCTACTGACAGGTTTAGTAAAAACTAGTTTTAACTAGAGGATGTTTGGTTAATGCTAGAAATAACTCAAAATTTTTGTTAATTCTAGTTTTAACTAGTGAGATCTAGAATTCACTGTGAGCGATGGTTAAAACTAGATTTTCCTGGGAAATTCTGGTCTTAACTGAAATCGGGTTTTTACGGTAACATATATACTTTGTCGAGTACTCTTCGTGTTTAATAAGTTTCTCGCTATTCTTAATATTCGGTATATTTTCTTCATTTTTTAAATTTATTTTAGTACTTTTTTTTGAGTTCGAGGGCTCGGAGCTGGATATCAGATTATTATCGTTAGAGCACTCTGGAAATTGTACTGAATTTGGCAATTTTAATTTTTCTGGTAACGGGACTTTTGGCTCGAAGTTAGATATTATTCCATTATTATCGTTAGAGCACTCTGGAAAATGTACTGAATTTGGCCATTTTAATTTTTCTGGTAACGGGGCTTTTAAAATTTCAGTACAATAGGAGCTCCATTTATTATTTTCCTCCAAAAAGTCATCAACCTCTTCACTTAAGGAAATTACTGTAGCTTTCTCTATTTCGTTCAACTAATGTATCTAAAAAATTATAGGGGAATAAATGAAAATGTTCAAATAAAAATGTAGGGTGACGGAAGCTTTGATCGAAACTCATTTGATAGCAGTTTTTTTTATCGAAAATTATTTGATGGAAAATACATTTGACCAATATTCATTTGTTAGAGGATGCATAAAATTGCTCGAATAACATGTTCTCTAGCTTTTAAAAACTAAACCTGCCGGACTCATCTAGTGAGTATTCAAAAATAATATATTATCAAATTAGAAAGTTTTAAAATATCACTAACGATCCTAGGTATGCACGCCACAACAGTTAATTTGAGAACATTTAAGTTTGGTTTAAAGACACTATTCATTATACCTAAACTGACCCTTTTACGTAGGTCACGAATTTGTTCTTTCTAATTTGATATATTATTTTTAAATCCTCACTAGATAAGTCCGCCAGGTTTAGTTTTTAAAAGCTGGAGAACGTGTTATTCGAGCAATTTGCTGCATCCCGTAACAAATAAATATCGGTCAAATGCATTTTCTATCAAATGTATTTTCAGTAGTAATACCCCTAGGGTGTTGATAATACCGAGATAATTTTGTCATAGAGAATGCTGAAAGCGTGTTGCTTGATAATAGCCCAAGGCCGCAGGCCGAGGGCTATTATATTTAAGCAACACGCTTGAAGCATTCTCTATCACAAAATTTTGAGTATTTATCAAGACCCGAGGAGTATTTGATAAGATAATTTTTTACGTTGTAGATATCAAAAAATTGATTGCCAATCTGACGTTTAATTATTTTCAATACAAAATTTATTAGTATCAATCTAACAAATATTAATATTTTTTATTTAAAACTACAATTGTGAAAAGTACAATCGGTGAATGTTAAATTGGAAGTAGAGTTTGCTGAAGTTGACGGATTGTTAATTTCGACTGTTGAAGAAATTCCTCGCATGGTGTTAATTATTTCACCATGGCGTTCTTGGTTAATATTCAAGTACGGTTTAATTGAATTAGAGCTGCTATGTCCGGTTATTTTTATCAATTGTTGTTCAGGAATTCCTTTATTTGCCAAATGGCTAACTGCAGTTGATCTGTTCGAATGATTGGATATCTTTTTACACTTAGTGTCCAAACCAATAGCTTGCGCGGATGATTTGGTCCACATATTAATTGTGTTCTTGCCTACCGGTATATTGTCAAACCATTTGTCACTTTCGGATTTCCAGAAAGGATTTGGTCTCAAGAATAGGCGACTGGAAGTAATATTTTTTTCCCTTTTGGACAATAATTTATGGAATAACCGAACAGGGCATGCACTTTCGCTTGCAATATTTGGAACAAGCCACTTACTATTTGTACAACTTTTCGATCCTCCTTGGCATGTTTTACTGAATATTGGATTGGATTCAATTCTGTTGGTTGGTTTTCCATCATTATTTTTCTCAATCGTGAAATAATCTATAAGGCAATCAGCTGGTTCACCACCTCGCCAAGCTAACTCAACTGCTACAATATGGTAAAAATTTTTTTGTAAACCTTCTGGTGTACATTCATCCCATAATTCAATGATTCTAGCCAAATCACTTGAACTCAAATTTGATGAACTGCATTTTCGTTTGTTTGGATCCTGCTGTAATCTTCTACGTTTTGCATCTCTTGTATCTCGCGCATTTTTGAAACACAGTGGTAAACGGGTCGAATACAATTTTGAAGTCATTGAAGTATTTTTCCTGGAGTAGCTTACTCGTAGTATTCCAAATTGTTTTTACAGTTGCTTCTTCATATTCAGTTCCGTCAGTTTTTCTCATATTTACCGCATAATCTTTCAATATACTAGTCAAATTATGCAAACTCGTTTCAGCATTCAGTTCGTATTCTCTGGTCGCACAAAACTCGAGAAATATTTTCCATACATATTTTTTGTTTTGATTGTATTTTTTGGTATATTATTAGATATTATGACCTGAAATTAAGTAATTTGATTGGTTACTATATTCAGTAAAAAATTATCTATCAAATATATTTTCGATAAAATGAGTTCTATCAAATTAGTGTAGATCAAATTCCCATCACTCAAAAATGTGAAACATAAAATTAATTTGGTCATGTTATCAATCCCTGTAGCAATGAAAATAAAAAAAGGATTGAAATTTCTGCTATCAACAATAGGAAAAAAAATCAGATCTCCAAAACACTTTCATACTGTGTTCTGATTCAAGATTAGAAGTTGTGAAACTTACTATTTTGTACACTGTCTGAATCTACATCGTTAAGTATTCCTTCAATTTGTTCAGCTATCATTTCTTTTATTGTAAAATCAACATCTGTGAAATTTACATCTGGACATGTTCCACCACCTGTTCTCAAGAGGTTTCTATTATGTTCCGTATATTCTTCTTTGGTCTGTTGTTTTAAATCGGTGTATTTATTTTTTAAATGTTTTGCAAATTTGTCCCCGATTAATGCTTCGCTTAATTCTGTCCCATACCTTCTGCTTTTGTTTCCATGTTGAAGCTCCCGTTTTTTTTTACATTTTATTATATTCTTAAACTTTTCTACTAATGATATTAGTTTTTGTTCCTCTTTTTGAGTGAAATTTGGGTCCCGTTCTTGCTTTTGTCTAAAAATAAAATTGGTTATTTGTTATTTATCTTAAAATACCTCAAATTGAAGTATACTTACTTAATTTCAACGTTCATTGTAATAATAGGTCTGTGATCGTCGTAGTTACTACAAAATCAAGAATAAGTTCCACCACAACGTATTATTATTATTATTTTTAGGTATGTACACCGACCTTTGAATATAAACCTTCAGAACGGTAGGTAATTGAAATACACTTTAGGTTAACTCTTATTCTTCTTTTCTTTTAGCGACGATATTACCATAGAGAAAGTAAAATATTACTACATCTCTGGCGAAAACTTTACAGTATCTATTGCCAACCTTCAGAAAATATCCTAAATATTAAATTACCTAACTGATGATTGAAAGTTGTTTGAAAAACAGTACCTTGATGTTAAGTATCTATTATTTTTAATTAATAGTTAGGTAATTGAAACTTGAATGATATATTGAAAAACTGGCTGTCACTAATTAGTAATGATATACAAACGACCTGTGAAGACAAGAAATTTTTTTTTTCGTCAACTCGATGAAGAACCGGCGAATAATCAATCCAGATTGATTAACGTTATAATGAAAAACAAGTTTTCTAAAAACAAACTACAATTTATTTCCAATTCTCCACTAAAACTACAATATTCAATGAAAACGAAATTTATGGTTTTAAACAAAATCCGGTCGGCGGTATTTACGGGGAAATAGCAAAAATTATTTTAATTTCCGAGGTAAGGAAACTTTCGGACAGACGAAATGTTATATTGAATATTTTCACCTTCTATCTAAAAAGCTTTGGTTTTTATTGAATTTCGTTACGAAAAAATCTGCTCAGGTAGCACGAATTTTTTCGGTGACGTGTTCGTCCATATCTGATTTATTGTGGGGATAGAGCGTGGGTTGTATTAAATTTCGGCCCGAACTTTCGCGAACGGAAACAATTATCCGTTGAAGGAATTCTATGGGAATCAGATCGAGTTAGATTTCAACGGAATATTTTGTAGCAGTTATTGTTTTCGACGTAGTGAATGAAGAAATCATAGTAAAATGCCTGTCATTTTCAGCTGTAGAGGATGAACATTTAATTCAAAAAGTTAAAGAACACCCTCCGTTGTATTCTAAAAAGTTAAAAACCTATAAAGATGTTCAAATAAAAGAGAACATTTTGAAACTAATAGCAGCCAGTTTTGCCGAAAATAAAACAGGTGAGAAAATAATGTTGATTTTATTAATAACTGCACCTGCTTAGTTGATACGGGTTACATGAGTATGTGGCCACGAGGCACTCCCAGCGTTGCTTATAGAATAATTCTTAAAAGTATCGCGAACAAAGTCAGCGGCAAACGTAGTCTGCCTGTCTGTTGTGACTCGCCATGAAAGGTATGAAATTTTCTGTTGGCAGAGACGGGGTTGAATGGCGACATTCACCAGGATACGATATGTTCTGGTCTCTTAACATGTTGTGGAATAAACAAGAATAATGTCATCAACGGTTGTTAACTTTTCACTGCTATGGGGGTGAAAAAAATCCTGAAGTATTGACACATGATCCCAAATGCGTTTCCAGAAGTACGCCTAGCTCTATTATGACGATAATTATATGTAGCTACCGTTGTACATGTAGCAGAAGCCTTCTGCGGGTATGGTTTCATCATTGTCTCAGTAAGCCCAAAAGCAGAATCGCCTAAAATAACATGCGGTTGTAGTATTGCAGTACCGGGTAGACTAGTGGGGGTGAAATATTGAAATTGTTAGATTTTATTTTCTGTCCAAGATTTGACTTCTCGTATGTATGCATCTCCTCCTCCTCCTTCATATGCTTCTACGTCAATAGCAACAAACTTGCAGTCTGCATCTACCACAGCTAATAAGACGGTGGAGATGTATTCTTTGTAGTTGTAGGTGAGAGATCCACTGTTCGGTGGACAAACTATTCTGATGTGTTTACCGTCAATTGCACCGCAACAGTTAGGGAAATTCCAACGCTGGTAAAATCGCTCAGCATGTATTTTGAGTTGCTCTTGGGTTGGCAAATACAATTTGGACAAATATTCTCGAATAACGGACAGTACGCGAGGAATTACAGTACTAATCCAGCTATGGCATATTCTCCATGAAAAAGCTAATGATCGAAATGATTCTCCTGTTGCTAAATACCTGTAATAAAAAAACTATTTTCAGCCGAAGACTGCAAAAAAAGATGGGCCAATCTCAGAGACTACTACATGAAAAAAATAAAAAAAAAGCTATGCATCTAAAGACCGAGAACATTTGGACCAGTTCAGGTTTTTGGACGGTACCAATCTTCCACACAGGTAGATCGAGAGAGATTCTCTGCATTGTGCGCGAAAATGATGACACCGAGTGGCTTGATGAAACTGACGTTGATTTTCAACAAAGCACAGTTTAAGCAACTGATCTGCAATATGCTTATCCAGTTGTTAGTGTTGAAGAATGTATTGTTAATCCGTGGTCCGAAGGCAATGTACATTAAATATGTTCATGTACTGAGTACAATATATGTTTTCCGCGTGATTACACCATTCGTTTATTATTATTTTCATGCCAATCAAAAACAACCTGCAACCTTTCTGTCTAGATATTTGTATCATGGTCCTGAATTTCAAAATAAAATAAGATTATACTTTATACCTCTATTTAATTAACACGTTAAGCCCCAAGGTATAAAAGTGTGATATTCATCTCGGACCATAATTTTTTTTTAATTTTGTTGTCAAAATTATATTAGTTTTGCTACGTACATAATGATTTGAGGTTCTGACATATTTAAAAAAAAAAAATAAATGTGACCACGTGAGGTGCACACAGTCTGTATAAAAAAAATTTGATTCCTATTGGTTTAGACCATGTGCACCAGATTGTCCCACACACACCATAATGCATAAAACAATATATTGCAATAAATATTACATAACATAATGTTTCATATATAAACTAAACAAAATAAACTATACTCTAACAATAATAAACAAAACTAAAGAACTAAGGTTCTATGACACTAAAAGTTAGGTATATTTGAGAGGACGGTAAAATGCGTAATTATTTTTTCACATTACATGTGTGGGTAACAAAGAAACAATCTGTGCACATAAAAACAGTTGAGGGACAGCCTGGGCAATATGTATGTACTTTTTTGGCATTTTTCATTGCCGATTGCCTTCCTTCTCGCTCTGAAAAGTGTTTATAACATAGTGTACATCTTCCTCTATTCTCTTTTTGCGTAATTGAGTGCCAAATGGCTTGGTCTGGAGCTGGTTCAGGTGTCCTAAGATTTAGCAAAGATAAAACTAATTTTTCGCAAAAAGAAGTAATAGAGATTATTTTGCCCGTAATATATTTTGTACAGCACATGTGCATTGACAACCGCTGTATTGGTTAGAAGTTCAATAGCGCCCTTTCTGTACCACTTGACACTTATCCGAATCGGTGAGTTATATGCAGATTTCTGATCTGACACGTCGATAAATGATTTAGCCGCATTATATTCGATAATAGTCGACGGTTTCCCAATTGGCCCTCGTCTAATCTCAACTTCAATCATCGAGGGAGGATCCTTAGTCGTTAGAAATAGAACGTCCCTTTTATCTTTCCACTTACCAACTACAACCTTTGTGTTACTCTGTAAGGATTTTATTTCCCCTCGTTTTAGCTTCGCCCCTGTTACAGCTCTAGGATTGTGCTTTCTATTAGCACGTAATGTACCTACTAAGTGAGTATTGTTACGGTTTAACTCGTGTGCCAGTTCAACGCTTGTATAAAAATTATCAGTGAACAAAGTTCTTCCGGAATCCAAAAGCGGTTGCATGAGCTCAATAAATACTCTAGAAGCTGAGGATTTATCGGAAGGCTGTTCTTTTCCACCAAAAACCTTCATCGCATATGTATAACCTTCAGCTACACAAAGTTCCGTATTTATGCCTTTTTCCCGGCACATATTGCAGGAAACTCAATCTTCCCCGAAAAGGCACCATGCTCTCATCAATACACACAGACTCCTTAGGTTCACAAATTTTCTGAAATTTATTATTCATCATTGTTATCAGAGGTGAAATTTTGTACAATCTGTTGTTTGGCGGAATATTTACATTATCAGATATATGAAAGCAATGTAAAAATGACTCGAACTTGTTTCTACTAAATCCGCAACGTTTAGAAATGTCATTTTTATAGAGTGGATTGTTGCTCCAATAGTCTCTTAGTTCTGCTTTTGTGTCTAACCCCATCCACATCACGACAGCTAAAAAACGAAGTAATTCAACTCTATTTGTGTCCTTCCATTTGCTCAAAAGCGAATGTTTTGAAAGTGATTCATTTGCAATCCCTTCAACTATTTTTTGTTCGGCATATCTATTTGTTTCATTTACTAATTTATCTTGGATTTCATTTCATTTAGCTGCTCTCCGTCTATGTTGAATGCTGGAGTACCAGTAAATTCAAATTTGTGTAAATTTTCCGAACCGTCTATTTCTCTCCATATTATTCTATTTGCCGGCAAATTATAATCACCTGAATCGGAGTTTCCATTAGGTTGATCATTTTCTAAATAATAAACAAATCAATCAATTCTAAATAAAATATTGGAAATAAAATGACTTACCCAATACATCATCTACTAAATTAGAAGGACCTGCTTCATTACACAATTTTCTTTTTTTTTTCTTGTTCTACTAACGTCATAATTTTCTATAAAGTAAGCAACCATCAAGATACAAAACTGTATTGTAAGTAAGGACTTACCTATTACCGAATTTATTCGCCCTGATTCGTCATCACTACTGGAATAAAATTCATCACTAAGATTTGCGCGGTAAACCGGATCAGCATCAGAGTCATAATCCGTTACATTATCTTCACTAAAATCGGATTCTTCTAAGGCACGAAGAAGTTCACCATGTGATAACCCTCTTTTTGGCATCTTTGTAACTTATCAACACTTTTGTATCGCAAAAAATGAATGAAATTGTTGCACACTACGTTAAACCCGCCGAGTTACAGACGTCAACAAATATCCTAACCTACAAAAATTGAATGACGGTTTACTCAGACTAGTGATCTGTCCACCTTCCTGAGAAGGACAGGATGGACAATGACCTAGGAGGACAACTCCTCGGGAGGATGTACAATGGGTCACATGTGGCCTAAGTGCTGTGAGCCTACACACTCACCCTCCCCACTCTACAGATACAGATACAGATACTCAGACTAAGGCAAATTTCTTTGTTATATAGACCAGAGCTATCAAAATCACCATATAACACCACAAAAATTATGTCCCTCGCACGGCCACAGTCGCTTGAACACGATAATATATTGTGGACAAATTGGTGCGCGTGGTCCGAGATGAAAATGTGCCCTGCACCAGTGTGATGCGCATGGGGCTTAACGTGGATAATATTCTAAAATATTCTAGAAAATTTGAGATTTTTTTTAGATACTAAAAATACACGTGATATTGGGAGGGAGTGGGGGGTAGTCTTAAACCTCACCATGTATCACCAAGGGGGAGGGGGGGTTAAAAAATGACTTCGCATCTTGGTGGAACAGTTAAAGTATTTTCTTCAGGGCTTTAAGTATTGGAATTCTTATGTAACCTGAGGCGACCACAATAGGCATGATGACAGTCACTAAGAATCACTGAAATATTGATTTGATATAATTATATAAGATACAGAGATTCTACAGAAATCACTTATTTTTAATTTACATGTGTGATTACATTTATTTTAGTAAAAATATAAGCACAAAATTTTACCATCCGCCATCTTTTCTCAAACACCAATCAGAAAAGACGACGTTGTACTTCCGAAAATATCTATGATCCGAACCCGTTTTGTCGTCTTTATATTATCTATGGTTTTGTATTTCCTTTGTTGTTGTTGGCCTTGCTTGGTTCATGTGATATTTTCTCGTTATAAACTATTAAGTTTCTCTGTTTTTTATTACCACAAAAAAACTTTTTTCAAAACGTCCAAGAAACATTAGTTATGGAATAAGGTTTCATCAAGGCAGATAGCTCAAATTTTCCAAGAATCGATTTCTTCATGCTGGGAGGATTTTTTTCGTCTAACCATGACTTTTGTTCGGCTGAATTTCGAAATGTTAAGACTTCTATGTAAGTACCTATTGCATATTATATTATTAGTTATAACATAATCTAGAACTCAAATCATAAAATTGAGTTTACATACACATTTGTATATATTGGAGGTTTTGTGAAAATATTACTGAAACTAATATATTTTTTTTTATTTCAGATCATCACTACCATCGTATGGTGATGACGCTGTGAGCTATGTACAGCTCAAACGTGATGGAAAAATGTGCATAGTAAAGGGAAAAATTTGCCCAGAGCATAAAATACATGCAAAATTTTATGCTGTCACATTAATAGTAGAAGAGGAAGAAGAGGTTATTATATCCATTCAATGTCACAATTGTGTCGCTTCTAATGGGGGCTGCAATCACTCCATAGCATTTCTCTTGTGGATCCACCGAAGGAGAGTGAAGAGCCATCCTGTACAGCTGTAGCATGCCACTGGGAAAAATCAAAACTGTCCTGCGTTGGAACTAGCCTGAAGAGCATGTCGGCGAAGGACTTGTCAAAAAGGAAACCTAGCTTGCCATCTAATCCTACAGTTCTCGAAACGTTTTTAGATATGGGAAAAAAACGAAAACTGAATAATTGTGAGTTATTAAAATATCAACCTGACTATACTCTTAATGATACTCACAGTTTATCTATGCATCAACTTGTGCTCAAGTATAAGGAGAAGTCATGTAAGACATTCCTGAATAAAGTGAAGCTAGCTAACAAAGCTATTGTTGATGTAGAGGTAGAGACCAGGCAACAGCACCAAAACAGTCTTTGGTTTGAACTGCATTATGGCAGAATAACAGCATCTCGGGCCTATGAATTTAGTCGGTGTAAAACGAAGGATGGTACTATTATGGCATTAATAATGGGAGGGAGTATACCAGACACACCAGCAATGAAACGTGGTAGAGTTTTAGAAGATGAAGTGAGAAAAACTGTCAGCAATATACTGGGAAAAAAATAAAAAATGTGGTCTCTTGCTCTCCAAACAGTACCCAATAATAGCTGGATCACCAGATAGAATTTGTAGTGATTTCATTGTTCATATCATATAAGAACTATGTTAACAATGACAAACCTACTGTAATATTGGTAGTATACTCTTAATTATTATTTAAGAGTACTCATTAAATGATGATAACAGATTGTTTTTCGTTCAGTACTTAACTACTACTGACTACTGACAGTCCCGACCCTCTTGACAAGCGCCATAGAACTATCTTGGTTAAGCCAAGCTTACATGTCACATCTTCCTTCTCAAACTAACAAACATATTTTACATAACATAGTCTTTAAACTTTTCAGGCTTTCTTGAACATCGCCCAGTTCTTGTCATTATACATTGTTCTGGTATATTGACATTGACACCACTTGTACTTTTTAGCTATACTTTTATCGTTATTGACATTTCTAGATATCTCATCAGGTGAGATTTGTTCATTGGTTTCCGATAATGTTTCTTTGTAGTCAGGCAACATTATGGGGCTATGAAATGACTTTTTTAAATGTACAGAGTTTCGTCTTATTTCATTTCCACGTTCATTTAATATAGTATAAGACCTTGGTGTATTTTCTATTTTAGTCACAACGGCAGGTTCCCAGACACCTTTATGTTGATACACTACATTTTCATTGGGCATAAAATCTGCTTTTATATGTGCAGATCTGTCATAGCATTCTTTCTGCTTGGCTTGACGCAATTTCAACAACTCTTGTATATTGTGAGCTTTTGGTTTCAATTGTGATTTTACAGCAGGCAAGAATGTTCTCAATTTTCTAGACATCAGCAGTTCTGATGGAGAAACATCCATACCGGACTTTTCTAGTGAGAAACATATTGCTAAAAGTTCTTCCTCAATATGAGAATATCTCTTTTCAGTATCTGTTATGCTCCGGGAAACAAATGAGACTGGCCTACCTTCTTGTAAAAGACATGCTCCCAATCCATTTGGAGATGCATCTGCTTGAATCTCTATTTGAACTTTAGGATCAAACAATTTCAGAGTAGGTGCATTACTAATTAATGCTTTCAATTTATTAAGACAGTTATTATGATCTGAAGACCAGTGCCACTCTACACTATTTTTTGTCAACTCACGAAGTGGTGAGGGAAGATCCGAAACATTAGGTATGAATTTAGATAGGTAGTTTATTATTCCCAAAATTCTTAAAAGCTCTTTTTTATTTTGCGGAGTTTATAATTTAACGATTGATTCTACTTGTTCTGGATCTGGGCTTACACAATTTTCATTAAATACCGACCCAATATATTTAACCTGTTTTACCTTATATTGAAGTTTATTAATATTAAATCTAACATTTGATATGCGTGCTCTGTCTAGGACTTTTTAGTGTGTTCTTTAATTTACCATTAATAGACAATGGCACCCTTCTACACCCATTAACCACTGGTTTTGCATCACTTTTTAGAGATATATTATACTTTTTAGGATATGAGCCAAAACCCTGGAAAATATCATTATTATTTTTTATAAATTGTAATTTACTTAATGTTTCATTACTTTCCAACGAACAAATCTGGCCCTTAGAGTTACATAGGTACTTTAGACAATAGTTTCATCTTGTCACATGCATTACGTCCTAAAA
>CAJUYG010001608.1:36809-60640 GCA_910591675.1 Galerucella calmariensis | reverse complement strand
TGTGTAGATGAGAGTTCCATGTTAGTTTCCTGTCGAGGGTAATACCAAGGTATTTCACCTCTTTCGAAAAGTTTAGTTTGCTTTTGAAGATTTCGGGAGGTTTCAAACCCGATAAACTTCTTTTCCTGGTGAAAAGGACCATCTCAGTCTTTCTGGGATTGATCGACAATGAGTGTTCCTTACACCATTTTTCAATTAATTTAAGCCCATCCTGCGCTCTATCGCACAGTGTGTTCACAAATTTGCCAGTCTGCAAGATAACTATGTCATCTGCGTATGCAATTGTGTAGAATCCATTGTTGTTGAGGTGATAATCAGGGTGTCTAGGACTATGTTCCACAGAAGGGGTGATAAGACTCCTCCTTGTGGACATCCCCTCATTACCAGTCCTCTTACTGTGATGTCTTCTACATTGATACTGATTGCTCTACTAGAGAGCATCTTGAGTATCCATTCTCCTACTACCAGAGGTACATTCCTGGAGTTGAGTTGTTGGGTAATTGTTGGAAAGGTTGTTTTATCAAACGCTCCCTCGATATCTATGAATATACCCAGGGAGGATTCTTTGTTGCCCAATGATCTTTCGATTCTGCCAACCACTTGGTGAAGGGCCGAATCAGTGGACCTTCCCGGAGTATATGCATGCTGATTTGGATGAAGTGGGTTGTGAACTAGCACTTCATCTCTTATATACCGCTCGCATAACCTCTCCATTGTTTTTAAAAAGAACGATGTGAGACTAATTGGTCGGAATGCTTTTGGTAAGGTGTAGTCCATCCTACCTGGTTTGGGTATAAATACCACTCGTACTTCTCTCCACTTACTGGGAATATACCTCAGAGCTAAAGAGGCTCTGAAAATTCCAACCAGGTGCGGCATAAGAGTATCCATTCCCCATTGAAGTAGGGCTGGTCTTATTCCGTCAGGTCCTGGTGACTTGAAGGGGGAAAAGCCCGATATGGCCCATCTTATCTTGTCCTCATCAATTAGTGCACTAGCAGATTGCCAGTCATATTGTGAGGGTGTTGTTGATACTTCCGTCCAGTTTGACGTTCCAGGAAAGACAGAACCTGGGAAGTGAGTTACCATAAGAATCTCAGCGCTCTCTTGAAGGTTGTCGGCCTTGTCGCCATTTTCCCTTGTCAGGATGCCGATACTCTTATGGTGGTCGTTTGAGAGTGCCTTCTGTAGCCTAGAAATTTGTGGGAAGTCTTCGACTGCCTCACAATAGGCTCTCCAGGCTTCTCTTTGCTTTTGTCTGCAGACTTTTTTGAACTCTTTGAGGTTGGCTTTATATATTCCCCAGTCCTCTTTGAGTTTTGTTCGTTTTGCCTTGTTAAAGGTCGTTCTCGCTGTCTTTCTGAGGTGTTCCAGTTCAGGGCACCACCAGGTATTGGTCGTGCCACCTGTCTGAACCATCCTCATCGGACAGGATTCCTTATAGGCAATGTCTATTTTGTTTTGGATAGATACTGTGTACCTTTCCAGTTCCTCATTATTGCTGGGAGTCAGGACCTCTGTTTCCCGCAGAGCACCTATTAAGAGTCGATTGTAGAGAGCTACATCCGTCCTCTTCGGGTCACGGGATTTTACAGTGGTCCTGAGATCCTGGCTTACCGTATAGGTCAGCCAGCGGTGGTCTGACATAGAAATATGATCTGACACTTGCCAGTCCTGAATTTTGATTGATATTTTGGCTGTCGCCAGCGTAATATCTATTAATGTTTGGCTACGGGCGTTAATGAATGTCGGCTCCGTACCTCTGTTTAAGATTGTTAGATCTTTCTTAATTATATATTCATAAAGAGACTTACCTCGGGCGTTGATATCCTTGCTGCCCCAGCTCAAGTGGTGTGAGTTTGAGTCGCAACCCAATATCAGCTCCACTCTCTGGTTGAGGCAGTGATCCACTAGTACCTCCATCTCTTTAGTCGGTGGTAGGGTGGCTGCATCCGAAGGTAAGTACACCGATGCGAGTACCAACGCCGTATATTTGCCTCTTCCATCTGGACATTCCACTTTAACCGCAGTAAGGTCTGAGGTGCAGAATTGTGCCATCTGAGAGACTGTATTTCCTTGGGACGTAAACAGCTGTCCTAGGTTGCTGATTGCTTGGTAGGCTAGCAATTTGACCCGTTAGGCTACTGAAACCAGTAATTTTGGTCTTTATTATCCAGGGCTCCTCCAATACATCATCCTCCAGTACATCAAGGTGGCGACATAGTGTTGCCGTTGCCGCCTTTTAGTGTTGGAAGTTGCATTGTATGATATTTACCTTTTCTACAACGTCCTTGCCCATGAGTAGGTTGCCTGGAGTTGGGTTCACTTTAGAGGTCCATCTGCTCCTCCGCTAGGGGAGAGACGACCTCGCTGTATTCGGGTGTCTCCTCCGTCAGGTCATCGAATGCTTCGACGTCCTTTTCGGGACCCATGGTGGCCTTGGGGTCAATATCCACTCTAGGGGGCTCGACTACCAAGGACCTCGGGTCTTCAGAGTTACCCCCTGCTTCCTTTCTCGTTACCCGGATAGTCAATGAGGTGAACGCATAGCTCATCCTCATCGACTTCTTCTTGAGGACAGCCATATCCTCGTCTCCGATTCCAAAGACGAAGAGGTGTCCTTCTGGGTTCACCTTCACCTCATGATGGAAAGTGCACCACCTTGCCACCGTCAGATCAGGGTTCTGCACCCTAAGCCGACCAAGCACCCTCTCTTTTTCACCGGATGTCATCTTGTGTACGTCCTCCGGGATCCAGAGCGAGGCCTTGGTCAGCTTAGGGAGCCTATCCACACTAACGACCGCCAGTGATGCCTCCTCCCACGGCTTGAGGTTTTTTGTGGCTTTTTTCAGCCACTCCAGCGTCCCGTCGTCATCGCAGACCACTCTGATGATTTCACCGGAGTATGTCCACGACTTAAACGTGGACGCTTTGCTATTGCTGCTGGAGGTGGAGAAGATGATCTTGTCCAGTTCCTCTAGCAGTTGATTTTTGATGATTCTTTCCCGTTCTGCGGTAACCTTACCGTACGGGTTGGTCTCATCTATGATAGCAACCTTGAGGTGTCTCAAGGCGGCATCCGCCAAGGTTTTGGTAGGCGCGGCGACATTTCTGTCGCTGCGCGGCTTCTTCAGCCTTCTTGGAGTCCCCTCCGTGGAGGTGCTTAAGTGAGGGCGCTTTCCTGCAGGGGCAGCCGGTTCCATGCCTTTATTCAAAGCGGAGCTCTTGGCGCCGGCCGCAGGAAGTGCCTTTGCTGTTGGAGGTGGAGTGGGGGAAGAGGGGGGTGCATTTGTAGTTGCTGCCACCCCTGATTCCTTCGCTCTCTTCCTCATTTTGGCCTCGGCGCCGCAAATGCGCTTTCGCCTAGGCCTTTGTGTTGCATCACGAGGTGATCTTCCATGTCCAGCCTCATTCTGTGCAGTATTTTGGGGTGGACATTTCCGTTCATCCCCAGCTACTGCTTTTGATTGAGGTGAGCACTTCTGTCCAGCCTCGAGATTTGTTTTTTGTGTTTGTATTTTTTTCATGTGTGTTCCCACGAGTAGCAAGGGAAGGGTTGGTCACCTCTGGCAGAGCCCCGCATTACCAGAGGAAGGCTAATTACAATGGGGTTCCGCCCGGTTCCCCAAGGGGATCGTTCGTGACCGCATATCACCCTGCGGCCATTCAGCTGTCAGCACGATTCCTTACACCTTAGCTTGGGTAGGCTGGTCCGCGGTGGCATGTTTCGCAAAGGCTTTTGGGGAGGTTTAGCTCCCCTCACCCTACTTATTTCTGCCACTGACCAAGGGACCCAGTCAGGACTCAGTCCCTTGGCCGTTCCCCTATCCGCCACCTGGGGACGCGCCCGATAGATAGCCCAATCCACGGGTGATGATGAAGATATTGAAATGCAAGAAGAACCAAGTGATGATGAAATAGTTGTTGATGCAACAGAGTATGAAGAAGAAATAATTGAAGAAGCAAATCTAGTAGATATAAACTTGAAAGAAACGATGACTGGAGACGAAGCAATTAAGTGGATGAAAGCGATTACTGAAGAAATTCGTGGTTTGATTGAAAATAATACGTGGGAAATAGTTGATCGTCCAAATGATAGAGCTGTTGTTACTTGTGAAATTGTGCTTAAAAACAAATTTAAGCCAGATGTAACACTTGAAAGAAGAAAAGCTCGAGTTGTTGCTCGAGAGCTTACACAACGGCAAGGAATAGATTTCACCGACACTTTTGCACCTGTATCTAGGTTGGATTCTATCAGACTTTTGATGGCATTAGCTGTACGTGAAGGTCTACAAGATGATCAAATAGATGTTGTAGCAGCTTATTTAAATGGATTTTTGGAAGAAGAAATATTTATGGAGCTACCAGAGTACATCAAGGAAACATTAAGAGAAATTATTGAAAAGGATGGTCAAAACTGTAAATAGAAATTTTCCCCTTGTTATAATAATACTTTGTGGTCTATTGTAGTTATAAAGCTACAGGGACTGACAAACTAACGGGGACACAGTATACCTAACAAACAGTAGTGCAACCATTATATTTATTCATTTATTTACGGGATCAGCACCATGACATTAAAATATACAACGATTAAACATATAAACAAATTAAATATAATAATAAAATTATGCGACATGAAAGAATAAAACAAATTCGCTAACATACAACCCTCAAGTACTATCGTTAAATTTGGTCACACTTTCACTATCGTGGGGTATTTGGATACCCCAATAAAATTGAACTGAAATATATTAATTCTGACGTTTATTTTTTTTCTACTCAAATTTAATAAGTAAGATCCATAATAAAACAATTGATCCTACTGCATATTTATGTTTTTTTCTCAAATAAAACAAGTACATTCCACAGTACTTCAAAATATACGAAAATCATAGGGTACAATATATCAAAATTTAAAAAAAATCAATCCTCAACTAAAAGAAACTTAATTATTGCTAATAGAAATATTATTGTTCTTTATTCCTGAAACAAAATCACTAATTATCCCAAAGGCAAAAAAACTGACAAGGGTCATTGGCGTGTTAGTTGGTAGTGCAGTGAAAAAAATCAACAAATATTTCTAAGCAAGTTTAACAGCGAATAATGGAAGAATAATGATCCTTGCAGACATTTTTTCCACATTCCTTGCAAATCGTTTTGGTTTTCCGGTCTCTTTCTCTGGAACACAGATGGCATCTTTTGGATGTAGCAGGTCCCACTTCGTTTGGTGGTTGTAACCTCGGTTTGTGTCCCAGCAAATTATTTATAATAGATTTCAGATCCTGTGAAATTTCTGTTATATTAGATCTAAATTTAAATGGTCCTGAATAAGTGCTTTTCCCAGATCAATCCTAAATTGTCTACGAGACATTTTGAAAGAATCTGCTGAAGTTGACAGAAGTACGTACCAATTCACTCTCGAGATGTCTAACATTGCTCCAAATACTGCCAAGGGCCATCTTCTAGTTCGTCTTTGGCACGAATAGGTAGCGTATTTCTGGTCAAGAGCATCAACACCACCTTTAGTGCTGTTGTAGAAGTTGCGCCACTCCGTCTCAATCAACGTTCTACAAAATAGTCCACGCGTGGCGTGTACATGGGCTGGGTCCAATTTGCGCCGGCTCTTAGTACCGTTTACCTGCCAAAGCCACGGTAACCCAAACTTCATAATAGTCCATCGTTCTTACCTGTGTTGTGAGCATGCGCTGACAAACTTTCAGCTTTTATAAAATAACGAAGGTCTGGGGTTCACGGGCTCTTGCTCTAAAAACAATTATCGCCTGTTATGTTTAGGTTGGTGCCCATAACAGGAGATACTAGTTTAAGGACAGTGAGCGTGGATATTGAGGGTTTAGCAGTGGTAAGTTTCGGACATTTACTTTTGTGAATCGTTTCACTTCCTTTTCCTGTGTACACAAAAGAATGTATCAGGTAGTGTGATTTGGCGTCACAAAAACACAAAGTTTGTATTCCGTACTTTTTGGTTTACTTTTAATATATTGACGAAATGAGCACCGGCCACGGAATCCTACTAACATCTCATCAACTACACCATATTCACTGCAGGTATAGTTGGCTTGACAGTTGTTAAAAATGTCATATATCCTTGAAATAGGAGCTAATTTATCACAATCTTCAATTATTTTTTCTCGAGTATTTTGATAATCAAATCGCAACGCAGATATTAAAAAACAAAATCGGTCTTTACTCATAACACCTCTGAAAATATTTCGTCCTGTACTATCAGATGTGAACAGATCAAATCAAAATCAAACAAAAAAAAATTAAAAAAAAAGAGCTGGGGTAACGAAATACCCCACGATAGTACTTAAGGGTTAACTGTCTATGTATCTTTCACACAAACGTTTAAATTTGCAAAATAAAATACCAGTGACCAATTTATGAAAGGAAGGAAGAAAGAAATTTATTCATCCACAAAATTTACACAAATTTTAAGACCAAAAAAAATGTATAAACCTTATCGGTCTAGTCACGTTATATAAATTACTAATGGCAATTTCAAATATAACATTAACATATATACCTATATACAAAAAATTATAAAAAATTATCTCATTGGAAGCATCTAAGAGTTGTTACAAAATTCCTTAAAATTTAAAAACTCATTAACACCGCAGAATGTTTTATCCATTAAAAATGTATGGACGGTTTGGAGGAAACATCTACTCGAAAGATTATCTATTGAGATTGTGTTTAAAATTCTATTATAACAATAAAAGCTGGCGTATGTTTGGATACTTCTAATCTAGAGAAAGGTTGTCGTAAATTTGATTTACCTCTTGTATCGTGTAAGTGCATGTCCACATTTCTCTCAAACCTGTGCTTATTATTCTCAATGTACAGAATTAATTGAAAAATTAAAAGACTGGGGAGTATTGGGATATTTGATTTCTTAAATATTGGTTTGTAAGTTGCTGAGCATGAAATGTTATTTCTCAAGACTTTTTTTTAACTATAAACGCTCTTTCAAAATAAGATGAGCAACCCCAAAATATTAACCCATACTGAAGTACCGACTGGACTAAACCAAAGTTAATCATTTGTAGTATTCCAAATGAGACGATTTCTCGTAGGTTTCTTATTATACAACAACATGTGCTCACGTTTGCATGTGTGCTTTCCACGTAAGTTTAGAATCTATGGTTATACCCAAACATTTGGTAGTAGTATAACTTTCAATAGATTTGTCATCCAAATGTAAATAGAAGTCGTTGATTTAATACAAAAAATGACTTATTCATGTTTCCAAATAATCAACTTGTTTTTTATTGATTTATTGGCAACAGACTTTTGGTTTTTGAAATCCCTCTCTACAAATTTAAGCGTAAAAAATAGTCTGACTCTACTATATAACTTCGAAAATATATATAGGGGAAGTTTTGGCAGGGATGTCAATTCTACTTTATCATATAAATCAATAAAATTATGTGAAACTTTTTTACCTCTTATGATTTTTTTAAAATTAGCATGAAAAATCTGCTCTAATCTCTGCGCAAATACATATTTAATGGAACTATTATCGGGCATCTTTAGATTTCCATATGTATTGGGCATCTTTAGATTTCCATATGTATTCATATTTTTATTTTCGCGGGCTCTAAAAAAACAATAATATGCAGAGTCATCTAAGGTATGAACGCTAGTTGAAAAATGTTCACATATGTCGCATGTATGAACTTGTAAACATTTATTAATATGGTATCCACAGACATAAAAAACACTGTTTTGGTGGACAATATCAATAGAGTGGTAATCTGAATCAATATTAGGCAGCTTATCTGATATTGTTTGTAGGACAGACGTGCTATTTGAAATTTACAATTTTAACTAAAATTTCATCACAATCGCCCTGACAATTTTCAGAACCTGAGTTTAATAAGTCTGTGCATAGTCACTTTTTAAATGCGGATCTTAATTGCATGGAAGTTGGATTAACAGTATTGCCATGGTGTTGTCTGAAAAAATTTCCGAGCAATCTTGATTAATACTCCTAGTAAATAAATATTCAAAACCTGCCTTCTTTAATTCTTCCCATACTAGATTCAAACCACTTATTGTTATTCTCCATCTACGCAAACACTTAACGTTGGCTGTGACATATTTGCCCTTTTTATTTAATACCCTAGTAGCTGCGCAAAATTCTTTATATTTTTTAAGAAAGTCCTGTTGATAATCCAAGTTTTCAAATGCCCTATTATAGTTTTTTGAAGCATTGGGGAGTGGAGAATTGAAAATGTCCAATAAATTGTCAAACATATGAATAACTTCCATTGTTCCGTAGGCTGCAGCTGGTACAACATTAAACCTTATACAAAGATTCAAACTTACTGCAACAGTACTGATAAGATCCTGGGTGGCTAATTTTACCTTCATTTTTTGAAATCCGGTTGGTTTAATATGAGCATCAGTTAATTTGGGTGATGCTCTTGTGCTAAATTGATAATCATGTTCATTAAATTCTTATATGTTCTCAAGAAGTTTTCTTATCACCAAAAACATAATGATTATTTAATAAATTATTCCTTGCCAATTTGATTAAATGAGGGGTATCAAACATGTAAACAACTGTTAGGTCTGGTTGATTGTTAGAACCTAATTCACTGACAACAGCACATACATGTAAACCACACTTTGTAACAGCCCTAATTGTTTCAAGTAACATACAGATCGCGTAATTTCTTATGGAACCTTTCTGGATTACACAAGTACGACAAGGAAAATATGAGAAAAACAGCTTGAAAGAGAGAGAAAGTATAACTGTACGCGCGTATCGAAGGCGTGTACCCAGGTCTAGGGGATAGCCGAATGTTGATTGTCCTTTACAGAGAGAAAGAGAATTCACTAGTAGGTGGTATTCAGAACGGACAATAAACATTCGGCCATCCCCTAGACCTGGGTACACGCCTCCGATGCGCGCGCACAGTACACTTTCTCTCTCTTTCAAGTTCTGAATACCACCTACTAGTGAATTCTCCTTCTCTCTGTAGTACTTGTCGTACTTGTGTAATCCATGAAGGTTCCATAAGAAATCACGCGATGTGTATATGCTAATTTTTAGGGAAAGAAGAATGATGTAAAAGGTAACATGAAGGTGGTTTCCAATTATTTAAAATCCCTCTAACCATAAAAACTGTGGCAAAATCCTCTAGACCAATTACTTCATCTGTACCAACCAACATTGTAATGTAAATGATACTTAATTGCCATATCATCAAAACAAATATTTATCCATTTCTGTAAAACTATTCACCTTCATTTGTAGAATATTTAATACACTACAATACAACTACAACTATTCAGAAGGTTTTATTATAATACCTTGAATATGCTTGAGTAGAGTGCGAGGAATTGGTAAGGCAAATAATTTTTGCCGTTTATTTTTGTATAGTCTCGGTCCATTAAAATACCTTTACAAACATTCGTTTTTAAATTCTGAAAAAAATCGCCTTCCCTCCGGCTTTTTTTGGACTGACATATGCACATTAATAAATGTTGCTAATTGGGATAAATCACAAAATTTATATGTCAGCTGTTTATATTCTTCTAATGTTATATTATCTGATGATTTCTGCTCCATTACACACAATTTATTTTTCAAACGCTTCACTTCCCCTTCAAGTCTATAGTTTTCATTACAGAGAGTCTTCATTTTCTGTCGTAACAAGTCCTTTCTAGGACTGTGAGCACTCAATGTTTGTGGTGTTTGAGTCCATTATGGTGAAGTTGTAACATACTCTCAGTCGAACCCACAAATGAAAAAAAAATCATGTACTCTGCTTCAGGAGAGTAAAGTGAAGGCGAATCAAGAAATAAATAATTATGTTTGGTGCCACCAAACTGAAAATTACTATAACTATATCCTGCAGTACGTTAACTTTTCCTGGGTTTACATTTTTTTCCTCTGTAACTTGGAGCTGTTCATTTCCTCCCTCAACAATTACATGTTCTGCTGCTAAAAAAAGATTGCTTATAATGTAGTTTTAATTAAGCTATCCAACAAATTTATACGACAATGTGTTGTCTACTAATCACATAAATTATTTATAATTTTTCTTTTTACTGATATTTTTATGTTGGGTTAAACCCATGGAAAAATAAATAAAACTACATAAATTACCAAATTTATGCATAGGTATTTGTTTACACACTGTTAAATAACGTTGATTGTTGAAAGAACTATTGTCACTTTGCGATATTCAAGTCACAGATGATTATTTAATTTCTTTATGTATAAGTACTGTGCTATCACATAAAATATTATTTATTGTATAGGGCATCCTGTCATTTACTACAAACATTACCTGCAATATGTCAATATACCTACCTAAAACTGCATAATTGTGTCCAGTAAAAACATAGCCTTATAACTGGGGCAATAAGGTTGAAATGGCGGTTGCTTGTAGTCGATTACGTATATCATTTGAAAAACATTTGTCTTCAAAATGTGCTCCACAAATACGATGACTTGTATAAAGTATCAGTCTTTCCCTCAAGATCATCTCTTCCAATTGCATGTAGTCAAAGGATTGCCCTGGAAAGATTGAAATAATTATTCGTTATTGCTTCATTTAGAAATTTTAAAAATCAATAAATTTTGTTCATCACTTTTCACCAAAGAGAAACGTACCTTTGTGAATCCTTAGGAAATGGAAAGAGGCTATCGTTAGTCTTCGCTCCACTACAGCCTTTCACTGCACATACATGTCCTGCCATTGCAAAAGATTATTTAAAAAGTCACAAATATCTCTATTCAGTAAAATAAAACGATTTACTTTCCAAATATTCTTACTAATCTCACTCAAAAAACAATTTACAAAACACCTGTTCACACAAGATGCGAAAAAATGCAATTAACATGAAATGATTAAAATCACAGATGAAAATGCCGTTCGTGACGTTTTCTTCTTCCTTCGTTCATCGTGCTGATTGATGTCAAAAGTCAGAGCTGTCAAATAGATCGAATGTACATATTCCATTGGTTGGATTCAGACCAGACAGTGACAGGAGAATGCACTACACTTCTTCTTCTTGATTGGTTTAAATATTCCATCCTCAGAACATGGCGTCTAGTATACGCAGTCAAATCTGTGCAACTTTTGCCGCGGAAACACATCATTATCACGTCACATGATTTCACGTGAACACACATGAGCAAAAAATTTGTTGGGGCGGCTTTTTCCATTTATACATACTTAGAACGAACACACTATTGTCACGTTGGAGATTCACGTGAAATCACATATTATTACATGACATGTCGCGCTCAAATTTTCTGTTCAAACATCAATTTTGTGAGTCGTGAAAACGTGAATGCTCTCCAAATGGTAACATTTTTGATAGAAAAAGTGCGTTTACGTTAGTTATTTTTCATTGCTGATACGACAATACATTTTAAAGCTATCTTCATCAGTATGTGATAACTCCTGATACAAATGATGACATTCGCATTGTTCTTCTCTTCTCAAATTAACGTCATGGACCCATTGCCTAGTGTAAATATTATTAGCAACCATTTTCCAAGCGTAACTGAGCCACAAGACAAGTTCGATCCACCCTTTGGATTTGAAAGAAAAAACACGGAAATAGAAAAACAAATTTATCGGTTTATGGGACAATAAAAGAACATTTGGGATCTGCCGGGCAAACGAACAAGCGTAACTATGCCACAAGACAAGTTTGGTTCACCCTTTGGATTTGAAAGGAAAAACACGGGAATAGAAAAACGAATCTATCGGTTAATGAGGCAATAGAGGAACGTTCTGAATCTGCCGGGCAAACGAACAAGCGTAACTAAGCCACAAGACAAGTTCGGTTCACCCTTTGGATTTAGAATTTAAAACGGTACACTACTATTTCACTCTTGATAAATAATATACTTCTTCACCATTGATATCTAAACGGCCGGATACGAAATGCCTCCCGAAAAAGGGTTTCTTACCTGTCGCTAAAAGGGTCACATACGAATTGCCTCCTAAGCTCTAAATAAATTACCAGCTTCTAATCTTTGTACGAAGGTGAGACGTTGCCAAACTTTCGTCCTTTTATAGAATTTCGTTAATAACTCAATATTAACCATTATTTTTTGGTTTTAATATTTTGATTATTTTGATCAAAAACATAAAGACATGATAAGTATTTTATACATTTATTAAAACAAATCATCAGCAGAAACTTACAAAATTACATAATATTATCATCGCAGAAAATTTAAAAACACCAATTTTTAAGAAAATTACGACTCAAACAATAAAATTCAGTCTGCAGACTGAACTATTCAATTTTATATACAAATCATCAGAAGAAATTTACAAACTTACAAATTATTTTTCCTAAATTTGTATGACACTAGTTTCACAAATTCTAATTTATTTATTGTACCTTCTCTTAATTGTAATATTTTTTCATTTACAAAATTGATTTTTGCTGTACTTTCCTCAACAATTCTTTTTGGTACCGAGACAGAATTTATTTTAATATAGGTATTTATTTGAAATTGTAAAATAATCTCAATAAAATTATTTATATTTGGATGAGGGCAGTAGAAAGACGAGTTATACTTGGAATGGAAACTTTCACATGGGTTTGTGGTTCTTTCTAAAGATGAAGAGTGCTCAGCCCAGAGATGTGGCGGAAATTTCGAATTTTCCGATATATAATTATCCACAAGATAATCACAAAACTGAGTGACCCTTTCATCGACTGGTTTAATTTCGGACAAATCTATTGCAAAAAAATCGCCAACTTCTTCAGGATCTAAGAATGATAGGCCAAAAATATATGACAGAAAATGGGTAATTTCACTTGAGTCAGCACCTTTTTTCTGGTATTCTGGAGCTAAGCCCAGTGCTTGAAGCTTTCTATACCAAGCCTGACCCAAATGAAAACGACATCCACGAAGATCTGCTTCAGGGAATGCCTTACGGATACCATTATGTATAGAAATTTCAAAGTCTGAAGTTATTACTTTAGGGGATACAGGGCAATTGAGTTTAATACATTCTTCTATGATATATTTAAACACGAGATAATAAGAAGATGACTTTTTATCTTCAAGTAAACAGAAGACGAGAGGAATATAATGTCCATTTTTTAAGCCATGTATAGTGAACAATTGGGTGAAAAAGCGAGGACAGTACTCAAAAGTTCCGTCGACATACCAATTGGAAACAGTCGAAAGAAAAGAAAGATTTGAAGAACAGGATAATATAACAATGTGATTATCTTTGTCATTTTTAATTATAAAATTTTCGTTCCTATTTGTAATAATCGAAGTTGAATCGATAGCAATATGAAATTCAGATATACTTTTAGGAAGTTTAATTAAAGAATTAGTTGTTCTAGCGTAATATAAATTCTGTCTCACCCTATAGATATCGTTGGTAGTAAATGTCTCTATATTCGTCTTCTTAAGTTCTTTACATATGAGCTTCATTGGTTTTTCGTTGATATCTTCCACGGCTGCTCTTTTTATCGAATTGCTTACGGCTTTCCTATTGGACACTTCGGCAGACAACTTCTCGTGATTGTGATCTAATATCGACTCAATTATCGAATTGTCACATCCCTGCGTTTTCACAAATGCTTTGCAGGTTTTCTTAGTACATGTCCATCGCTTTACCGTATCTTTGGCCAACATTTTTTGAAAACCGAATGTGAAACCATCAATTGATATTAAAGGTTTGCCCTTTTGACTCGAACACATCGTTGATTCCATTATTTCGAATATTATAACTTAATCCACTTAAACACAATTTGAACTTAAAATTGACAAACTGATACAAGCTTTAAATCGACAAAACTGAGACAAGAACTAATAAACTTGAAGTATTTATACAAAAATTAAGTGATCACATAATTATAGAAAGAATATTTATTATAAACAACTAATTACCAGATTTAGTAGGTGCAAACTACCCTATTCATGGAATAGATTAGAGATTAGAATCGTGTTAGATCAAAACAATTAGAATACTTAGTGTAGGTACATCGGCTTTATTTTTAATGGTAAACAATTTTATTTTCTAAACAAAAATGTACACTGATTAAGTAATCACATCATTATAGAAAGGATATTTATTATAAACAACTAAGTGTACTTCGGCTTTGTTTTTAATTGTAAACAATTTTATTTTCTAAACAAAAATGTCGTACTCTGAAATATTTTGTTAACAGATTTTATGTACAGTGCATAAGAATTAGAAAAATAAAAATAGATATATATTTACCTATTCAAATTATAATTTGGCAACATTGTGTCATTATACAAAGATTAAGCACACAAAATATTACCATAAATGATTAAGGACCCGGAGGCATTTCGATTGTACCCGGGAGGCATTTCATCTATGAAAATAGGTACCTGAAAAAACGGGAGGCATTTCGATAACACCGATCTAAACACTATCATGAAAACAATTACCCCCAAAACAAATCACATCAATTTAATATTGTCGGTTATTTATATACAGTGTGGAAACCACTTATGGAATAAAATTTTTTATGTCATTATTTTAGAAAATTATTAATAATGCCGAGACACGTCAACTTTTGAATTGAGTTGTGCGTTATATAAACATAAATTTAAATGTACATGGTGATTCACGCAAGTATGCCATAGTCGGTGTTGTTTTTTTTATGAAACACTCTGTATATTTGCATATCTTTGAAATCCTCTCAATGAACCGATTCCAACAAACTAAATAATGTATGGTCAATTATGAATTATACAGGGTGAAATTTTGAAATTAATAATTTATTACACTAGAAATATTGGTACTTTTTTAAATTAGCTAAATATGGATTTATCAAAAATCTAAGCTAACTAATTATTATACGTATTTGTATATTAAACAAAACCTGCTACGCCCATGAATTTTAGTATAAGTACCTAAAAATTGCCCAAAACGCCCAATAATTAGACAAAATCGGTAAATAATGTGAATTGTTTCAAATCGGTAAATAATGTGGATTGTTTCAAATCGGTAAATAATGTGGATTGTTTTCTATTCTGTCAGTTGTTGATGTGTTGACAGTTTATACTGAAAAAGTAAAATCTTTTTCAAACACTCTTTCCTTGTCGACAAAACAATGAAATATTCAACTGAGACTCACCGAATTGAGATTTTAATGATGATCAGGTACGGGGATAACTGTAGAAGTCAAGTTGAAGTGGCAAACTTATTTAATCACAGGTATCCCGAATTGCCTAATATTTCACAAAGTACTGTGTCTAAAATTCATGCACAATTCAGAGAACTAGGACATGTCAAACCATTGAAAAGAAAACCACACTTCGTTGAAGATGATGTGAAAGTGGATATTTTGTTAAGTGTCGAAGAGAATCCAACTTCAAGTACACGTCAAATTGCCCGGGAAAATAATGTTAGTCATACAACTGTTCTAAGATGTCTTCATCTTCAACTTCATCCACAAATTAACTTTTGTGCAGGAGTTAACAGAAGACGATCCAGATCGTAGAATGGATTTCTGCGAAAGATTGATGAATAAGCTGAACAGAAATGAGATAGCTCTTGGTACCATTCTTTTTTCTGACGAATCAACATTCACATTGAATGGAGAGGTAAACCGACAGAACTGTAGATAGCAGAAAGAGCCTTTTAGGACTCGTTATAGGCAAAACTTTTTAAGTAACAGAATTTTCGATATTTGGAATGGTCTTCCTCAGCAAATAATCAGCTCGGAAAATGTTAATAGTTTCAAAAATCATATAGACTCCTATATTTTCGATCTGTAGTTTTTGAGGCTTAGTGTAGTGTCAGTTATTGTTTTATTTATATTCTGTAAATTAGTGTAATTAGTGTAATTGGTCAGCAGAGAATTCTAATTGGATGCGTCGTGAGACACATACTCAGTAACCTCAAAAGGTGAACGTTTGGGCCGGTATCATAGGCGACCATATTATTGGTCCTATATTTATAGATGGCAATTTGACAGCTAAAAAATATTCAAATATGCTTAAAAATAAAGTTATTCCTGCGTTGGCAAACTTATATCCTAACGCAATAGATCCTACCTGTTTGGTTCCAGCAAAACGGGACAACACCCCATTATGCTTTAATGGTCAGAACTTATTTAGATGAAATATACCCCAATAAAGGGATTGGACGAAAAGGTACTATTGCGTGGCCAGCTAGATCGCCAGACCTTACGCCGTTAGATTTTTTCTGTGGGGTTATATCAAGAACAAAGTATATGCAACACAACCACCTAGCATTGTAGACCTCAAAGACAGGATAACTACAGAAATGCGGAATATTTCACCTCAAACTTTAAACAAAGTTGAGGAGGAGTTCTATAAGAGACTGTGCTAACAACTGAATGGAGAACTTTTTGAGCTTTTATTTTAATGTATTAAAATCAAATACATCAGGTATTTTATGTATGTGTTTAATAACTGTAAAAATAAAAATTTCACCCTATATAATTCATAATTGACCACGGATTATTGGAGGCGGTATCAGCATTTCTCTACGACGGAGAGCCAGTCATTTCTTTCCTGCTATTGAAGCCAAAGCAATGTCGTTACTGAACGAAAAATATGTTATAATTATTTGCGTGTTAGAAAAAGAAGATAACGAAAGAAAAAGAAAGAAATGTTGGGTGCATAATATTAACATAAAAAGACCAATATTCGGGGAATATCACAGTTTATTTTGTGATTTAGTTCGAGATGAAAGAAAGAACAAATTTATTGCGACAAAATACACCATTTAGAGAATCTATAGGAACAGAGGAAATATTGGCAGTCAGTTTAAGATATGTATGATTTTGGAAATTAATATTTTAAGTAATACGTTTTACCGTTTTTAGCATGATCTATTTAAGCCCTTCAAGTTTTCATTTCTAAAATAACTAATTTTTTTGACTGCACAACTTTTGCTTTTGACCCCATATATTGAACTAAGAATTATTCTAAAAACAGTGGGATACAATAAGTTCAAAGAATAAAAGTGATTCTTAAGAAAATCTAATATTATGTTTATTAATAATGAAAAGAAAGTAAAAGGCAGCGCCAGTTTTACCACTAGGTGCGCTAGGCGCTAGCAAAGGGTCTCAAAACCTGAAATGGTCATGTGCGGTGAAACTGGCGCTGCCTGACGATACATTTCGAAAAGTTTTTACAATCGGATTAGATTCTTCTACATCACTTTGAATTCTGGATGGAACGCAGTTTGGGGACCATACAGGGGAGTAGGGCTAGTCAACACCATTTCTGGGTTTTCCGATTCTTCTTCAATATCACTCTCTTGAGAAGCAGCATTAGGAGAAACCTGTGATAAGTTCGATCGCCTTTCTTGTTCGTTGTTCAAACATGGGGCCAGAAACGCTAGTTCTTTTTCATACTTGGCAGGCTTTAACTTTGATGCACCTTGGCCACTTTTGGTTTTTCGCAAGTTCATAGCTTTCCGAAAATTATCCCTAGTTTCAGTCCACCGTTCTTTGCATAGTTTACCTGCAACAAACAAAAATATTCTAAAATATATTGTATTTTCTGTTTCAGATTTGTGGCTACTGGAAACTCGTTTAGAGCACTGGCTTTTTTTTTCTACTCGGTGAGCGTTCAGTAAGAGAAATAATATATTCAACTTGCAATGCAATATGCAAGGTTCTACAACCAATTGTTATGCCAGCACCAGATGAGAAGTTGTGGACTGCATCAGAAAAATGTTTTCGGGAAAAATGGAACATTCCAAATGCGGTCGGCGATCTGGATGGCAAACATGTGCTAATTCAGGCACCACCACATAGCGGATCAAATTTCTTTTGCTACAAACATTTTAGCATAGTACTTTTAGCACTGGTTGACGCAAACTATAGATTTATCAGTGTTGATGTGGGTGCATTTGGTAAAAATTCAGATGCTAGTATATTCCGAAATTCTCTTTTGGGTCAACGACTGATGGACGAGAATTTCAATATGCCTCCCCCAAAAAGGCTACCACAGACTCAAGCAACTCTGACCCATGTTATAATTGGGGATGAGGCATTTCCATTAAGCACAATTTTAATGAGACCGTATTCACGTGATGATGCTCAAGGGGACGAAGAGAAAAAAGTGTTTAATTATAGATTGAGTCAGGCAAGAAACACGGTGGAAAACTCTTTCGGAATTTTAACACGAATGTTTAGGATTTTTGAACGAAAAGTGAGCATGTCCCCTGAACATGTTGTCTGTGTTGTAATGGCAACTTGCTGCCTCCATAACTTTTTAAAAGATGATTCATGCCAATGGACCAAGACTGATCAACGCGTTTCCCTCTCCGATATGGCAGGTTTGCAGCGTTTAAGAGGAACAGGAGGTGTGGCTCGATGTGATGACCTAAATGTTCCAGATTCTTTTAAACGTTTAAAGCATACTTCAACTCTGAAGTAGGTTCAGTAGAATGGCAAATGAGAAGAGTTGCGGCTGAAAGACGATTAGAATAAACTAGTTATCAGTAGATAAATGAAGATTTAACTTACTATATTTTTATAATGTCATATTACCCCAGTGCAGCACCACCGAGTCAAAAAATTGAATGAATACTCCTCCAGCCATGTTTTTTATTTATAAAATTTAACCTTCTTTTTCTCCGCCTCTGAAGGGGTTGGATAATAAAATCAACTAGTCCAAACCACGACTACTCACCAAAAATTCGATATAAAAAATTGGCTTTTCAAGAATTACATAAACATCAATGCCATTACAAAAACATTACGGCATGGCGATTTATTTATTACATTCTATAAACATAATACTTACTTACTGGGTTCTCGTTCCAATTTCATCCCAAATATTGTTCCTGCGAAGAATATTAGAATATTCTGGATGCCGCAGATTGTAAATTTCTTTGTACTCCTGCACAATCGTGATAAGTCTTGCTACATCCATAATTACTTTTAAACAATGTGGACGAGACGAAAGTCACAAACTATTAACAAAACAAAATATGCTCTTATAATGAACTTTGGAAAGAAAACCCCTGTGACTGCGTGTACCTGTCGGTATTCGTACTATCAGCATCGGCAGTGTCCGCACGAAACGGATTTTGATTTCGTCTTTGGAATCCCGTTCGGAAATGCGAAGTACGGTCGCTTCGATGGCGATAGGTGAACGCTGTTCTATTTGAAACAATGTAGTTAATCAAATAATCCGATTCGTCCGATGCGTACCGTCCGTTTGACGCCGATTAGTGGACGCGTACCTTTAAATCAACTTCGGTATCGGACTACACTCTTTTCACCACTTTCAAAAAGAATTATTGTCTTTAAATATAAATTCCGGGAACCGGATCGGAAAACAAAATCTCAGACTAAAGCAGGACGCGCACTGAATCCGCTCTACACGGAACGGATCGGATCGGCACGACTTTCACCCGCGCACTGATTCGACTAGAAATTACTTCTCTTTCGTCGTCCAAGCAAATCAGTGTCTCGAAAACAAAATGAGTTTATCATCGGATTCTGAGGAGGATACTATTATAGCTCTAGTTTGTGAAGAAATCGAACAGCAAAACCCTAAGATTTGGATTCATGATTTAAATCTAAAGAGAAATATATGAAAAATTTCATCACTGATTCCCAGATTTAGTTCAGGACGAGAAAAAAATTTTCAAATATTTTAGAATGTCCCATATGGAATTTAATGAACTTTTACAGCTATTGGATCTACAAAAACAAGTCACAAATTACAGGAAGCCAGTGCCCTGCGAAGAGCGTCTGGCTTTTACACTCAAGTAAGTATTAAATCTGTGGCTTGAAGCTAAAAGGGCCAATGTCAAAATCTTCACATTTGTGAAAACTGCAATTGAAGTTTTTAGCGAAAATTCCTCTGATCACAGCTAGGATAAATTCGAAGCTTCACTTATCTACTTTGGCTTAGATATAATAGAATCATAATGGTGTATTTTATTTTTTGAAAAATTCAATCACTAAGAAAAAAACAATGACATTGGCCATTGTTGCATAATTTTCTGACTTTTTTTGTTCATTTTTTTGACATTGGCCGTCATAACAAAAACAATAAAAACAGAATAGCAATACTTTTTTAGTAATTTATTGTGTTTTTACAAAGTTGATTGCTGAATGGTGATAGAAACTAAAAAATAGTATTGAGATACAAAAATATAACAATTGTTGTTCTACGTTTGAAAAAAATCTATTGTGGTAAATCACCTTCCTCTCCCATAGCTTCATCTAGCAGAGAATCTACTACGTTATTATTTCAATATATGGCAAAAGGGCTTTTAAGTCAGCTAATTTTTCTTTACTCAAAGGAAGTGGTTCAAGAGGTCGAAGCTTGGGAAGATTGAACTCACCATCACCTCGTTCTGTTCCAATTCGATCACTTTTATAGGGTTTTTTCTTGGCACCAAACGAATTGAATTGGCCCAATCTCGAGGCAACTCAATATCAGCAGTGGTACGTTTTTTGGTTTTTTCTATTGCTGCATGGATAGTGTCTGCCTCCATATGAGTATGGCCAGACTCGAGAAACTTGTGGTTAATAGTTAATGTTTTGCCTTCGGCTTTCAATTCACAGACAGTTTGCAATAACATAGTTGAAAAATAAATATTGCGGTTTTGTCCTCTACAGGAGTCGCTGTACATAGTTACTGTATGTATATTATTATTTTCTACAAGGTTATGTGGGTAATGGTAAGAACCGATTTCCTGTCCACCACGACCAGCCACTGTTTCATTCCATAAGTAGCACACAGGAGAGGACTTTTTCCCCATGGTTTGGTAAATGGTAAGATTGAATGTCCACAGTTGACGTTTATAAAAACTCATTCCATTTCTAAGATAGGGAGTAGGTAAGCATTTTAGCAAGTCAAATAAAATTGTAACGTAACCTAGAGTAACCTGACATTCCTCCTTATCTTTTCTTTTTGACTCGTACGCCGATTCAGCCATTTTTAAATGAACGTCCTTTTCTTCTTCGATCGATGTGCGTTGTAACTCGCTCTGGCAACATTTCAACTGCATTGTAAACTTGCCATATTTTGCACATGTATCATTTTTTGGATTATGGAATGATAAGTTGAATTCCTCAACAAAAATTTTCCTATACTTCGAGACCTGTCGTGGTTGAATATTTCTATCTTCACAATAATTCACATACAGACGGTGCATTCCAGCAATAGATAGATCGGGTGACAGGTACTTCTTCTGCGTATGAGAGCGCGACTAGTGGCTCTGATAAGCCGGAAATAGGTTAATATGCTCTTTTATCAGGTGTTTATCGTTTTCTGGAACTGTAGGATGATATTCATGTCTGATATCAAATGTATTCAAATCATGGTTTGACACACTTCAATTTTCTCGCCGTTGGTTTTTGTCAAAAAATACTTCCTAGTAAAGTTGCGTCTACTTTTGTTGCCGTCATTACGTCTCAATCGTTGAACACGCTTTCCCTCCTCTTCTATGGAATTTGCCACGAACTGATTTTGTCCAGAGCTAGACAATTGATAAAAACTAGTAAGTAGAATTTGCCGCTCCTCATGAGTTAATTTTTCGAAGCACATATTTTGCATATACACGCAAATTATTAATTATTGATGCAAAAATTAAAATTTAGATTACTTTAAAACTAAAACTAAGAACATATGAAACCATGTATAATGTAATGTAGATGTTTATGCCAGAAACTGAGAAACAGTTATTCTTTTTAGTTTTAGCTTATATCTTAATTTTTTATTTTTTTGCATGATCATTTACATTACATTTTACATGGTTCTCTGTTCCAAGTTTTAGTTTTAAATTAATTTTTAGTTTTGCTTCCATGAATCCACCTTTAGTATTTGAAATGTAGGTATACATTTGAAACTTGAATCCAAAAATTTTGTATTTACACTGAAATAACGTGCTTCGCATTTATAGACTTTCTTGATTGACAATTATTAGAGAAGTTTACCTAGGTACCACCTTTATTAATAAACAACACCTTCAAAATTGAAAAAACGGATAAAATAACGTCAAAACACACTTTGTAAACACGCACGATTAACCATAAAATTAAAAAGGTTAGGTCCAGTGATGACGTATTCGTCCGACTTGAGCGAGGCGAACACAGAGTTAAATGGAAATAAGCAATCCTGTAGGGTGTATAATCGTTGGGATGGGTCAAGATACTAATAATAAATGGGGTGTACTGGTGTGGCTTATATCGTATTATAATCCAGTATCCAAAAGAAAGAGTTCTGCTAAACTTTATTTTTGTAAAAAACTTTACATAACATGGCATAAGTACACTGTTCAGCTCGAACAAACATGGACAATTCCTACTACGACAACAACATGAAACGTAAAACATACAAGAGTTGGCATTTGACATATGGTGTGTACAGTTGCCAACTTGAGTACTTATGGTATCTTTGCATGTGTTGGATTGTATATTCAACTTACCCCCTCAAAAAATATAAATAAAAAAATCTTACGTAATAAACAACAAGATTGGTAAGTTGAAAACATATCAATATTTAAAAGATGCGGAAATTTCACAAACTTACTTTCAGGTAAAGATTTAGTTAAAGTATAGGCAATTTGGTCGTTAGTTTGCAAATATTTGATAATTTGTTTATTGCTTACCAAGTCTTTAACAAAGAAATGTTTCACATTGATGTGCTTAGATCTCTTCGTTTCCAAGGTATGGGCCATTTTTATAGCAGACTAATTGTCTCCATAAATTGTTATGGGAAAAACATTTATAGGAATATCATGAAGTGAATTTCCCAGAAATATGCACTCAGTGCTGCAGGATGATGATAGTGACACATACGCTGCTTCACTACTGGACAAAGCTACTACTAATTGTTTTTTAGAATTCCATAAAACTTCATTTCTGTTAATTTAACTAAAAAATCCCGTTGTACTCTTCCTGTCATTTGAATCAGAAGCAAAGTTTGAATCTGCAAATGCGAAGACATTAATTTGTCTACCATTATAGGCATCGAAACACTCAGTATGTTAGTGAACATTACACATTTTTTTCTTCTTCCGGCACTGAAGAATTCAAAGGTTTCTTCTAGGCACTTCTATTAGCAAGCTTGAGCAACCTTGGTACTATGAACTATTTAGAAACCAGTTGAGGCATTTTTTTTTAATTGACCAATTGACCATAAATTGACAGCTACACTATCTATAGCGTGAACGAATAATGGTCACCATCATTTTTTGCCGGAAACTCCTATCCGATAATTAGCAATCCCATTATCATGCAGGTCAACACCACCCATGTTTTTATTGTATTGATTGATAATGTTCGGTGATCCATTTTCAAATAATGTATGAGCAAATTTTAATTAACGACAACCTCATGTTCGGTTGCTCAATAGTGATATCCTTTTTTTCTTTGCGATTATATCTTTTTGCAGTAGAGAGTGGCTGGGAATTTAGTTGGTCATGCTGACTTAATGCTACAATCTTACAATAACAGTGTGGTGATGTTATTTACAAAGTTTATAATAAATGGTTAAAAACTTGCGTGATAGAACGGTGAGACCTCTGGATGAGACTACTACTGGAATCCCTGAAATAAAACCAGAACTGATGGACTGCCTAAGCTCTGACGTCACAGCAGAGGGCTCCTCCTATCAACCTTTCCAAACAAATCTATAACGCGAGTAAAACGGCAAGAGATTTTTAATTTGCCGTTTGGTGTTAATATACCCAGCCAGCACAGCAACATTTCTGGGAAGTGAATGAACATTACAACACGCGTTTGAACCTCTTGTGCAATGTAGTTTTTGCGCTAGTTCACACACGGCGGGAACCGCGCGATTATAGAATCGCATGGAAATCGCGCGG
>CAJUYG010001608.1:0-21809 GCA_910591675.1 Galerucella calmariensis | reverse complement strand
CTTGCAGGTAAGCACTGAAGATGGCTTAACAGCCGAAAGCGCTCTGCAATTTTGATAAATTAATATTTACACAGAATACAAATATGTTTTCTTGACTTTCGAGTCATGTGTACTCAGCTCTAAAGTATTCACAAAACTGGGTTAAACTGTTGATTAGAGATTAGGTTGTCACATTTGGAAAAACAACTAATACAGTGAAATACCTTTTGGAGATTGAACTCTCCCCAAATGTAGAATATTGTATTATTAATACATTAGTTGAAAAAAAAAGACTTGTCTCCAAGTAGACAAAAGGAATAAAACATTAATAGTATAATAGACAAATAGTTTTAATTACAACTACCACATAATGTGTTGAAAGTTAAGAGATCAAAATCAAAAAGGGAAATTTGAAATATTAACATTTAATATTAGAAATAAAAAATGAAATACAAATAATAAATACTATTACTTACATTATTAATATTTTAAACATTTTTTAAAATTGTAACACTATCATTCAAGATTATGAGCTATTGGTAGTGTTACAAAAAGGTCTTTGCAGTGAAGTACCATCACTTTACAAAAAATATCTTTTATTTCAAAAGAACTTGTAGGAAAATCAGAAGTATCTCTAAATAAACATAAATAAATTCCCAAGGTTTTAGAATCAATTGGTTCTTTAAAAAAACTACCTAGAAGTTTGAGGCACTGACCTGTTATATAAATAAAATCATCTTTTCTAACTATTTTTGTAATTGCCAAAAATTTACCATTTTTTAACAAACAGACATCATTTGGTTGTTTATTTGTAGGAGTTAATGTTTTGCACTTTATTTCTATATAATCCTTCACTATATTACTATTATTACTTTTACCAGTTTTATTGAGGTTTGCATCTTGTTCACTCAATCGTTTTACTAATTGTTGCAGAGGTTTGCCAGATTGTATCCATATTTTTTGTTTAATTTGAAACATATGGTTTTCTACAAAAAAGCGCTAAAGTTATCTAAGCATTCAAAATCTTCAGGTAAATGTATCAGATTGTGAATATTATAATTAATAAACTCTTTGCCATATATTTCACCAAAATTTAAAACAAAATTGTGTAATAAGTTTTGTGCACTTTCGTTTGACTCGACGCATAAATCTGGAGTAATGAGAATTCTGATTGCACACGAAAGATACAAAAAGTTTTGGTATTGTTCTTCTGATAGAATCCCTTTCAGAGCAACAACCCCTGTATACAACAAAACCTGTCTAAATTCAGTAGCCTTAAAACGATCTACTTCAAATAAGGTTCTTGGTTCTCTTGAAAAATCAGAGGTAATATTAGGTTTCAATTTCAAAATAATATCTGAAAGATCTGAATAAAGAGATGGTGGTATTCTTAGATCTTGTCGACCCTTATGCCAAGAGTCACCATTCCAATACACAAACTTTCCAAAATTGAAGTACCCGTTGATGGTACTCGTCAGACTTAGTTCGAAAAGGCTCATCAGTCCGACGAGTACTATTAAGGCCAGGAAAAGTCATTCTATTTAATTTGAATTCCCCTTCCTGAATGCATTTAGAGCAGCCATGATAGCCTGTGTGACCCTTTGTATATGTTATGTATGCTCGTGAAGGTGCATCACAGACAATATGGCTTATGCCAATATGTAACATTTTATTATGAAATAAAAAACAATTCTTTTGAAGTTCACTCATTTCTTCACAAAAGCTGTTTAAAAATTCTTTAGGTGACTTCGGTTTTGAATACCCATGGTAAACTCCAACAACAAATGTTTTTGTTTTAAAAATTCCTCCAAAGTCAGAATTGGTAAACCAGGCTATTATAGGACAAAACTGGCTACCTGAGCTTTTGCTTAGTGATAAACCATCTACATTTATGATAATTTTCAAGACTGAAGGAATTTTAAAGTCTTTGGGTAAAATTTGAAGAAATTTCAAAATTTGGGATTTTACTCCTAGGTGACTGTACGTTCCTGGACAAACACTAATGGTATCAACGTCTCTTTGAGTATGCATTTAAGTTCGTGCAACTTGTGGTGCTTTTATGTTGTGTTTTCGAAGAACACCTAATAGTTTAGTTATATAAGTTTGGGGTAACTTGCATTCAAGAGCCCAGTCTCTTAAATCATATGTCAAGGAAGAGCCATTATTTTCTTCATCTGGCAAATTAAAATCACTATCTGGAGTACCATGGCTACTTACTTCTGAACTGGTTTCTGATGAATCTTCGGGATCAAAATCTTGATCTAATTTAATGGGGACATCATAAGTAACTTCCTGTGTACTAGAACAGGGAACTGCCTCTGTTTTTTGTTGTTCAATAGAAACCGTTTCAGAAGACCCTACATAAACCTTACGATTTCTTGTGTCCAATAACATTTTGCGCTTAAGACGCCTTTTGTGACGGGATGAAATACTCCCAATTGACTTATACATTATTAAATTTACTTACCCAGACGTGAAACTTATATAATTTCCAAACTGCAAACAGGACTAACAAAAACTATCTTCAAAAAGGATGGTTGGCACGTGAAACGTATATTATAACTTCCAAACCAAACGAACCAAACTGCAAACACGACGAACAAAAAGTAGGGTTAGGTTAGCGGGTCGCAGGTCCGCGGTTTTTCTTCTTTTTTGTTAATTTAATGTATACGTTCGCATACTGTAAGTCAGCTATGAAATGTGTATGCAATGTTTATTTGTCGCGTATAAATAAATAATTATAAATAATATTGCGGGAGTATGTCAACAACATTTCATGGCAATGTTGTTTTAAAAGCGATAATGAAATGTTGGTGGGAAGTTTTTTGTTCAACTTGAAAATGTTTCGTCGAAATGTTTCAAAAACGAATTAGGTACGTTTCTCGGAAACATTGAAATGTAGTCGATGAGAAAGATTACAGTACGGTTACTGCGTTATAAGTTTGGAATGTTTACATGTTGCATTAAAACAAACGTTGTCCAACTTCCTACGAATGTTTGTGCTGGCTGGGATAGTTATAAATAAGAGTGATCGTTATAAGAAATAAGTAAAAAGTGTTCAGTCTAAGACTTTTTCACAAGAAAATCTGCAAGGTAAGGTTTGCAAAAGGATTTCTGAAGCAGAGTAAACTTAGTTTAGGTTATGTGTGTTTAGAGTTTTTTAAATTTTATTGACCAATAATGGGAATCCATATTTTCTTTTTCCAGATTTACAGCTCCAACAATGTCGCAAATTGTTCCTGAAACATTCCCGAAACCTCAATTTTAATGCATATTCAGATGTTTTTTGAATGTTGCGTGGAATAAACTAGAGGATTTTGAATAAATTAATAAAAAATTATGCTCCATTAAACCAATTATTATATATTTAACTACTATATTCTACATTGAAGTTTTAATCCCTACCTCCTCTTGCTTTCCTGGGCTCTACTAAGCCAAGCTCCAATAGCTAGCTCTATTTCTTCCTCACTCCCACTCAATTTTGACGTTTCTGCTGCTTCTGTTACAAATTATATGTTTGTATATAAAAAAGAAAGTTGTTTTTTATCCTGTTAATAATTTTCAAGCAGTCAGACTGGACTTCGATGAAAAATAATTTTGTTCTTAATTTTATACAGTTTTGATTCCGACATATTTAAACTTCAATTTCTTTCAAATTCTCACCATTTTTGTCAAAATTGGTGTAGGCAGTGACCAATTTATATAATATTAGTGAAATTAACAAAAAAACATACTTATTACAGCCCTGCATAAATGAAGCGTTCCAAATTGCTCCTTCTGTTCCCTTCCCTTAAAAGAATAAAGAAGAGCAATATCATCAGAAAGGGTTGGCGCCAAACATCTTAAAAATTTGGTTAAATTGATCCCTCCAAATTTGGATAGATAGTTAACCTAAAATTATAGAAAATTACTTCAATCAACTCACATATATGTATGTGCTTGTCAACATGAAATATTTAGCACTTTTACAAATTGGTTTTATTTATGTCTGCATGACAATATTTGAGGAGTCGCAAAGGGGGTCATTGCTTGTAGTTCCATACATGATTTATTTCTATTGTGTTGAACTATTGCACCTAGCTGTATCACTTTGCATTTGTTTAAACTTTCTAGACCATTTTCTTTCCACCGTTAATATTAACCCAAAGTGTTCTTGAACGTATTTTTCCAGTAGAATTTATTTATTCGTTTTCCAGATGGTTCAAACGAAATGGTCAAGCTGGATAAGGAAATCTTTGAATTAGTAAAAGCCACTTTTCCAGGATATAACTTGAGATTGGATCTGAATGAAAATAAAACCCCTCTTGATAATTATGAGAAAGGACTTATGGAAAATAATAATGGAGGAAAGTGGAGACATGACGACATATTACGGTTAATAAATTTGAGGAAGGAGAGAAGTGCAATGTTTAATTCTACCACACTTCGAAACTAAGAAGTGTGGGAAAAAATAGCCGCTGAGATGCCTGGTTTCAATAAAAGTCAAGTAAAGGACAAGTGGCAGTATTTGCGGAAAAATATATATAAAAAAAGATAACATGTCCATTAAAGCCAGTGGGGCTGAATTGTTTAAATTCGAATATTTCACCAAAGAGTAGTGCAAATGCTCGCTCAATTGTCTGTTTTGTCTTAGCTTGTTGGGTGTTGAAATATATTTTTGATGGAGTCATATTGCCCCTATTGATAAATGGAGGAATACACCATTCTAATAGTGGATACGCTTTATCCCCTATGATATATTCTTCACCAGTCACATATGTATTCCTATCATTCTGGATTTCTGGAAAATATGAGAGTTTCTAAACTTCAATTGTGGATCACATATAGCTTGAAGTGTCATGGCATAGGTACATTTTCTAGTGACATAACCTTCCGAATCTTCTTTTGGAGCTTTTATAGTAATGAAGGTACCATCCACAACTCCTATTATATTGGGTAAACCCCCCATTCTCAAGAAAGCTTCTTTCATTTGATTTCGGTCTTGTTGTGGAGGCCATTTTATGATGTTTGGTGCAAGGTGGCATAAAAGCCTTGTAATTCTTATAAAACACTTCGATAGGGAGGATTTTCCTAGATCGAATCTTTCCCCAACTGATCTACAAAAATATGTTAACAGCAATAATCAGTAAATGCTTGAATTTAATTTTACAATGAGTGTACCTACATGTATATAAGCAGTTAGGTATTTACCTATGCAGTTTCAATGATTTTTTGCATTGATACCATATTAAGTATGCACCTATTGAAAAATCCAATAATTGAAAAAACAAATAATTAAGTCAAAGGCTACAAAAAATAATTATGGATTGATAGAGTTTTTTTTAATGTATGCTCTTTACCAAAATCAATTTATCTAAGAAAAACAATACTTACCTATATGAATCAGGTGTGGCCAGTAGCCATAAAACAGATAATATCTGTTTTTCTGCGTTTATAGTTCTCCTTCCACTCTCTGACTGTCTTTGTAATAATGGGCCTAATACTTGCAGTAATATATTGATTTTTTCAATAGTTATCCTATAGTTTTGTTGGAATTGCATATGTGAAAACCGTTCCAATACAATCTCCACATAATTTTGTATTCGTTATGGCGCAACTTTTTTTCCCAAGAGAAACTATTAACATTTCTTCTTCGTCGTCACTATCGCTCTCATCGTCAATATCATCAAATAATAGATATTTACATAACGCGTAATTTGCAGAACTCGCTAGCGCTCGTTTTGGCAAATATTTCTCTTGTTGAACAATATCGCTCTCTCCATAACGTGTTTACGTACAACGTTTTATCTAATTCCGCGCTTTCATAATATTTAATAAAATCTTCAATTACAATGATAATATTAAAGTGGATTAAATGGCGCTAGAAGTATTGTTACTATGATGTATTCACCCAGAAAATTGACTTACTTTAAATAACTGTGTCCTGAATAATGTTGTTTTCAATGTTTATAAACTTTAAAATATTAAATATATATATTTTAAAATAATGGGGTAATTGCCAGTTTCAATATTGGAATAATTGTCAGTTTTGACAGTACCTAATTGATAAATTATTCTTTGAAACTCATGTGGTATCTCCTTGTTAAAACATAAACAGTTACGTGACGTTTTTACATAACTACTTTTCATAACTGATATATGAAGGTTATGAAAAATGTGACGTTACCTAACGTCATGGAGTGACTTAAAGTGTCACATTTGATAGCGGAATTAGGTAAATGATATCTTGCACCTAATGCAGCTGCCAATGTTACAATTTTACTTTGGTTTCGGTTCATCATCAAATTTTCAAACTCGACGACAGTTAAAATTTGACAGTAGTTATGTTACCATAATGCGTTCATAAATCACGGGTTACAATGTGCTCCATTTCAAATGTCAACCAATTCCATTACAGAGTAAAGTGTTACTTTGTACATTCGTTTATGAACGCACCCCTGGATCCCTGTAATAAAATGTCAAATTTGGCATTTACATCGACTAGTAAATTTTCAATGACATAAATGTCTTTTTTGCAGTCGCAGTGGATCCCTGAAATAAAATACGTTTCCATAAACAATACAATATATTGAAGCTTAAATGGGTATGTTAATAAGTTCATAATACCAGTAGTTTTGTTTAGGTTTAGTTATTGTACTTCACTATATATACTAAATAAGATATATAAGGTCTTGAAATATTTTGGTTAGCAAATACATCAAATTCAGTTAATTGATTATGAATAAAACAATTTTGGGTAGGTATATATCAGTGTACACAATAATTGAAAAAATTACTCACTATTTTGAGAATTCTTTGCAGTTGAAATAAGATCATCGTCAATTATTGAATGCCTTGTACTCGTTGGTGTAAATAAAGGCCCCAATAAAAAAAGTCGAATAATGTCAATACTTATAATATATTATATTCTATATTTTAAAGTTCTACTTTAATAAAGACTTGCAAACAAACTACAACTGTTCTGAACAAAATTTATCCTGACAATTCTACAAAAATATTCATATCTAAACACAAAACCTACGAAAATATATTCTTAATTGTATAATTGTATTAATATTCACACACTATGTAATTTTTGTTGGACTGCGCAACCGCTGAGAATGTTTTGTGATAATAAAGTCGTGATTGAAGGACTATATTTTTTTGTGTACTCTCTGTTAACTTATAAGTCATTAAATTATTATAAAATGTGCAAAATATTTTATAGTATATAAAATAAACATTGGATGAGTTACTATTTAAAATAATTTTATATATTTTACCAACCAGTTTTGGTGTATGTTCAACCAGTATAATATCTCCTGGTTCGTATGTACCATTATAAATATCTATTTTTCCTACTAGACTTATTGAATCTCAAAAATCAAAATTTACATTAGATACCAAAAACAAGCTTTTCAGATCTGATTATTTTTTATCATGGCTAAATAACGTAACACTTCTGTGGATTTCTATTTCATTTAAGAAACCTTTTTGCAAAATAAATCTGTTAGTTTGCATTTACTGATGTTTGATAGCTTTAATTATACTAACTCTGGAAGCTACCACAGTAGCTGATAGCTTGGATTTTCTATGCTTTGCTTCATATCTAAAAGCAGAAAAGTTCATTTGGGGTCCGGTTCTCAACATAACATAACTGTAATGTAAAAATGGTGAAATTTTAGTTTTAAAGGTTCACAAAACAAACTTGAATGCAATGAATTGAGTTGATCTACATAAAAATTCAACCATTGGCAGTTTTGAGTAAAGACAGTCGGAAGAAGTAATATATTTAATATTTTTATAAACCACACAAACATTTTCCAATACTGATTATCAGTAGGTACAAAGGGTCCAATCAGTATCCCGGCATAAAACAAAAAACATTTCATTCCAGAGGCTCTCATATCTACTTTTTTCTTCCTTAAATTATCTTTTTTTATTGAAGGAGGTCTATTAGATATTTGGGAACCGAAATAAAAATGTTTTAATTTAAAATTTCAAAAGTAAAATATTTATCTTTTAATATAAATTGATGTAATAAAATCATAATAACAAAAACACCTACACCTTCGAATATGTTGTGCCTGATGTCAACGATATAATTTTCAACTGTATGAAATGATCTTAACTTATTCCAGACACACGAAGACTTGATTCCAGTGAGAGACATGTCAGATTTTTCCAGATCTTCTGCATAATTGTCTTTGGTTCTAAGAGTATCTTTAATAGTATATTTATGTGAGTTGTGATTTAGAACTTTGTTTTCCCAAAAAGAGGTTTGAATAATATTATTTATCATCTTTCTGTTACTTTCCATATATTCCATTGTTTTTTTAAAGACCAAAGGTAATTCAAACAAGCATTTTAAAATTTTACTTGGAGAAACATACTGTACAACAACTGGTTGCAAAGTAATTTTTTGAGTAGACTCTAACCTTTCGCCAATTACCGGTGCAATAAAATATCCAGATTTTTTTTAAATACAAATGTTCACTTTTGTAGGAGGAAAATATATTTTACAAGACTTTCAGACAGACAATTTTTTCCGAAATGTGACTAAAATTTTCCTTCAACATGTTCATAGGTTCTCTCAATAATTCAGCAAAGTAAGATAATGCAGTTTGAACATATTTTCTAGTGAAAGTGCACTGACCATATAGCTTGCAAAAAAGGATATTAATTTTTCATCGCAACATTGAAAAATATTTCCTTAGTATACTGAAACGAGTCAAAAGTATTTTCGTGTTCACTTTTAGTGAACACGTTTCCAACAAAATCCACAAATAGGCATTTTTTATTTATTTGAAAAATGTGACTAATCTTCAGTGTGTGAGAATTAACAATTTTTTTACATGTGGAAAATAAAAATAGTAATAAGTTTCCCTTAAATTATTAACTTAACACTTACATAAATTTTATAAGATCTGATATAAGGGCAGTTACACAAGAACTTGATGGAGAATGTTTTATTTCAAAATCACTTCTTCTATAAGTTGCCAGATCTGTTGATATTCAATATCTAACGCATGAAATGTTTTGTAAAGGATCTCTTAGGTTCTTATTATAGAATCAATGTTGTATACATCATTGATTATGGCCAGATATTTTGATATGTTGTTCAAAGGTCTACAAATAACCCCAAAAGGTTGAAGTGTGAGACTGCAATTCGTCAATTTCTCCAATATCTCAGTCTTTCTCTGTTGAAGTTCCTCGAAGTTCTCCAAAAAAATTTTTACTATACATTCAAGAATTCAAAAGAATTTCGCATTCGAATATCAAACAAAAGTTTTTTAAAAAACATATCCAAAATCACTAAAAAAGTTCTTCAATTTTGGTACAATTATTTCATTTGACATGTTCGTCTTCTTCGATTTGTTGCAAATATTTTGAAATTGAATATTTTCTAAGTTCAGGAACGATATAGTTTGTTCAACCATTCTTTGCCGTTACGTCATACATTGTCCAGCTTGCTCTCTCATTCATGAAATGGATGAGACGGAATTGTGACGTCATTAACGTATTTCTTATCTAAGGTCGACATAAATTTTATCTGTTACTTTTGACAGTTCAGTTGTCCTATTTTGAAAACAATTCTTAACATATGTCAATGATTATAATTTTGAGTTTAAGTGTGAAATAACATTCAACTAATATAAGACATACGTAAAACAGCAGAATACGTCACCGATTATGACCTAACGGCAAAGGATGGTTGAACAAACTATAGTAACGCATACCAAACAAACTTAAACAATCAACAATTTTACGGCAACGCATTGGTTTTGGTTACTATGTGATGTAAAAGTCTTTTTGCGTTCTAGATCGCAAAAGACTTTTTTATAGCAAGTGTGATACATCATTGAAATCATATCATTGAATAGATTTTAGTAATATGAAAATATACTGGGTACTCCTTTTAAAATAACATAGTTATTGTCCACTTCCAGTATAGCCGGGAGTAGCATAAACGTCACAATATTTTGATTGAACGGACCATGATTTGTGATCCATGTATACAGATTTTCAAAAATATCTTGCTAGTAATTTTCAAAATACAGATAGTTTAGCTTAAGCTCGTGGTGACACACCCTGTAATTCTGAAGTAACCAAAGCAGTCCAAAAATTTATAAAAACTGCTTATAAATACATGAATTACTTTTTTTAAATTATAGTATTGGGAAGAAAGAAGAATACGACTTTACAACTTACTTCTCTTAGTTTAAAAAGGCGCGTCCACACTGGAGCAACATTTTCCAACATAATACAACAAAAACTTGTTACAACATAAAATGTTTATATTTGTTGGGTTGCGTTGCATAAAGTTGGTGTTGCGACTCAACATAAGTTGTAGTATGTTGCATAAGTCCGTTTTTAGCGGTAAAGATCGAAGGACAATATGAAACAAAGTGAAACATTGCTTCGATGTGGACGGATTGTTGCGAGTTGAGACCTGTTGCAAATTGAGTGACTAGACAGTAGACAGACCGCCGCGTCTCAGTGTTCTGTTTAGTATTTTATTATAAAAAGTGCCTGTGCGAGAATTTTTAGGTTTTTGTGATGGCGTTTGGACGGACTTCGGAGAATTGTTTGAATTTAATTGACAATTATAGGGTGCTCATTATCATAGGAGATCTAAATGCCAAGTCCCCCACGTGGTACTGCACAACATGGAACGGACAAAGAAGAAACTTGGAAAGGATAACGGAACGCCATGCCGCTCTCCAAGTAATAGGACCACCCAGGCCATCACATTACCCCCCAGGAGGCGGACAACCGAATGTCTTAGACATCGCGGTGTTGAGATACATCGAGGTGCTCGAGGACATTTGGACCGCCGACGGAGGAGACGCCCACGTGCCAGTAGTCCTCACCGTCGGGGACGGCTCAAGACAAGAAAGGAAACAAAAAAAGAGGACTGACTGGACGAAGTTCAGGAGAATAACGGGACAGCTACTGGGTCCGATAGAAGAAATAAGTAGAGAAGAAGATATAGCGGACAAAATCCGTTCCTTTGAAGAAGCACTATCAGAAGCGATAGAAAGAAAAATACGGAAAATTTCAACATCTGAGCGACGATCTGAGAGACTTGAAAACAGAAAGAAACATAGCCCTAAGGATTGGCCGCAGAACACAGGACCGAGAAGACAAAATAAGAGCCAGAATGCTCAAAATAGTGGTGGAAGAAAAACTGAAACAACACAACAGCGACACATGGAACAGGAAGATAAACGACCTAGACCCACAAAAACCAGGCCTGTGGTAAATCGCAAAACTTCTAAAAGGGCACAACAAGCTAATGCCACCTCTGCATGGAGCAAACGTATGGAATACGAAGAAGAGGAAAAAGCGGAAGTACTCAAAAACAACTTGGAACTACAGTTTATGCTCAACGAACACCCAGACGAAGATATTGGACAGGGTAGAAGAAACCGTAGAAGAACTCGTAGAAGACGAGGAGGAGAACCAGGACATACTTGGATTTTCATCACATGAAATAACAGAAATATTGCGATTTATATCACCAACAGGGCTCTGAAAAACATGCCGATAAAGGAGTACTGCACCTCAACAACATAATCAACGCGATGTTAAGTATGAAGTACTTCCCAACAAGATGGGAAAAATCCGAAGTAATCATGATAAAAAATGGGAAAATGTCCGACTTTCCCATAATATTACCGCCCAATAAGCTTATTACCGTCAATGAGTAAAATAGCCGAAAGTATTTCTAAGCATTCTCAAGGCTCAAACAAGAGAATTGAACGTAATACCAGAGGAGCAGTTCGGATTTAGAGAAGAACATAGTACCGAACAACAAATCCTGAGATTGGTAGAATACACCACTCAAGGATTTAACGAGAAACAATCCACAGGAGCAATATTCTTAGATATCAGTAAGGTCTTCTATAGAGTTTGGCATGAAGGATTTATATATAAAATGAATGAACAGGGATATACTAAACCTCTATTGAGACTCCTTTACAGCTACCTTAAAGAAAGGAATTTCCTCGTGAAAGTAGGACAAGCCAAGTCAGAAAACGGGAAAATGGAAGCTGGTGTACCGCTGGGAGCGATACTATCACCCCTGCTGTATACTATATACACGTCAGACACACTGAAGACAGAAAACACCATGATGGCAATGTACGCGGACGATACAGCAATAGCGACAAGATGTAGAAAACCAAAAAACATCACGAGAAGAATGCAAACAGCAACAAACGCTATGGAGGAATGGTGCACCACGTGGAAAATCTAAATCAACGGAGGAAAAACCCAGGCGGTTTTCTTTGAGAAAAGAAGACACAGACCTGAAGAAAACATCGAAATAGACGGAGAAGAAGTTCCTTGGACGGACAAAGCAAAGTATCTAGGCGTGATACTTGACAAGGGATTGACCATATTGGCTGGATATCTAAAGCTCAACCTCGGCTTGACGATGGTTTTTACTTTCGAAGACTTCTGAGGACTAAATAGGTCTCGAGCCGGAGGTCGGAGAGGACTGTTCGAAGATTTCTGAAGACTAAATATGTCTCGAGCCAGAGCTCGGAGACGACTGTTAACTTTTACACGCGCGTGAGAAAACCCGCCCCACAAAGCATCCACCCCAGGCTTATGGCCCGCGGGTTGATGCTAAGTAGAACCTTCCACTACCCCCTGCCACTTCCGGCAGGACCTCACTCGTTCCTCGTGATCGCGTATCCCTTTCCCCCCTTCATTCTATGGGGGGCGTCAGGGATGTCTTTCCATGTTAAGGGGTAGCTCTGGTGGCTATGTTCCCTTGTCCTTCTCCATGTCGTTGTGTCGGTTCGGTTGTGTGTGTGTTCTTTCGCCGCCTCATGTCAAAGTCTGTTCCACCCGCCTTGGTGAAACCGGCCTTAACATGAGTGATCCGTCGCATTTCTTTAGAGTTGGCGCCTCAGGAGTCCCCGAGCTCATATCTTGGTAGAAGTGCGGGGATCCCGTATGGGGGGGTTCCTCTTCGCAGTGTTCTTTCTTGTCTACCCCGGTGATTTTTTTGTTTTTTTAATTTTTTTTGGTGCGTGCACAGATGAACAGTGCTTGCCCATTTCAGACACTCCCCGCTCACCCTCACACACGGTTTTTGTTTTTTCTGGTATGCCTGTGAGTGCGCATATGTCCACACGCGCCCACTTGTATGGTTTCTGTGTTTTTTTTTTTGGTGAGGTTTTCCTTGTTGTTTTGCTTCCTATGGGTTGTCCTCAAGTTGTTTCCTTGGTCTTTTGTGTCTGCTGTAGTCTTCTGCCGTGTAGCTCGTCAGGTCTCTCAGCTCTGTGTTCGGAAGCTCTACGAATAGCTTTCTGGCTCTTGCGTCCATTATCTCTAGTACCTTCTGCGGTTTTAGGTCGTTGTATATATCTTCGTTTCTTACGTACCAGGGAGCGTCCAGAGCCTGCCTGATCGAGATGTTTTGTTGTGCCTGTAATTTTTTTCCGTTTGTTTCGCTTGTATGTCCCCATGCAACAGATGCTTATGTTAATATCGGTATTATGATGCTCCTTATGAATCGTAATTTTGTCTTCAAGTCCAGTTTACTTTTTCTGCCGAGTAATCCGCTTAGCCTCTCCCTTGCCTGTTTGGTTTCAGCTACCACTGCATTTATGTGTTCGTTGAATGTCAATCCCTTGTCAAGTATCACTCCTAGATACTTTGCCTTGTCCGTCCAAGGGACTTCTTCTTCGTCTATTTCGATGTTTTCTTCAGGTCTGTGTCTTCTTTTCTTGAAGAAAACCGCCTGGGTTTTTTCTCCGTTGATTTGGATTTTCCACGTGGTGCACCATTCCTCCATAGCGTTTGTTACTGTTTGCAGTCTTCTAGTGATGTTTTTTGGTTTTCTACATCTTGTCGCTATTGCTGTTTTGTTCGCGCACATTGCCATCATGGTGTTTTCTATCTTCGGTATGTCTGATTTGTATATAGTATACAGCAGATGTGTATATAGTATACAGTACCGCTCCCTGCGGTACTCCAGCTTCCATTCTCCCGTTTTCTGACTTGGCTTGTCCTACTTTCACGAGGAAATTCCTTCCTTTGAGGTAGCTGTAAAGGAGTCTCAATAGGGGTTTAGTATATCCCTGTTCATTCATTTTATATATAAATCCTTCATGCCAAACTCTTTCGAAGACCTTACTGATATCTAAGAATATTGCTTTCTCGTTAAATCCTTGATTGGTGTATCCTACCAATCTCAGGATTTGTTGTTCGGTACTATGTTCTTCTCTAAATCCGAACTGCTCCTCTGGTATTACGTTCAATTCTCTTGTTTGAGTCTTGAGAATGCTTAGGAATACTTTCGGCTATTCTGCTCATTGACGGTAATAAGCTTATTTAGTCACCTCCTTTTCTATGTTTTTCTCGGCGTTCATGTTTTCTATTGTTTTATGTAGTCCTGATATCGTCTCGTTTAATGCATTTAGTGTCTGCTGCATGTCATTTATTTGTTTTCTTAAGCTTGAATTTTCTTCCTCGAGCAGAGTTCTTCTCCTCTCTTTGGAAGTCGCTCTGTCGTAGGGCTTTTCCCTATTCATTTTGAAACCCTCCGGCTCCATCCTATCCCTAAATTCTCTAAATATATAAAAAAATTTCTTACCTTATAAATTCTGGTAGATGTTTCTTTGAAATCCTGTACACACTTCACTCCACTAGAATCGGTATGCTTTGAAAGAAGCATATACCTTTTCTCGTACCGGTTTCCGTTCACTTTTTCGCTACTGGAACACTTTCCGTCACTCCCGCTTTCGAACTTTCGTTCCGCACGCCTTTCGTATCGATTAACTCAAGAGCTCAATAGACACGTCTACCTCGCACCGCCGCTCGTCGATCACTTAACTCAACTTTATCCATTTCGTAACAACTGCGCCAATCAGATTTCGCCGTTGTGCCTACCTCAGGGCACACAGACTGCACCCTAAACAGTACTAAACTCTCCCTGCCGGTCAAAGTATTCCGCCTTCGCTGTGACGTCACGGGTATTGCCCGTATTCACTGACGTCACAGATCGTATTCTACCCCTTTTTAAATCAATTTTAACTAATATATCCATTATTTTAAACTCTTTAGAACAATATCATAATCACAGAACAGAATCTATAAAAAAGAATCATAAAGTGAAACACTATTGAAATATTTTAGCATTTCAAATACGAAACTAAACAAAAAAAAATTATCTACTACAAGTTTTTTTTGAACGAGTAAAGCTGCAAAACGCAAAACTACCACCAAGCAAAGACAAGTAGGCTCTCTGATAATAAGTTTAAAAAATAAAACGTGGTAGTACCATTTCAATTATTGTATTGTTGATTTATGCTACCTAAGAGGTTCTTGGCTTTTTTTTATGTTGGACATAATTGGAATATGCAAAATGTAGTTTAGAGTTTTATCTACTTTAGAAAGAGTACTAAATGATCAATTAAGCTGCTGCCGATAAAAAAGTACCTATTATAACACAGGACTAACATACTTACCAAAGCTACACACTGGTACTCATTTTGAAGAAGATTCTCCAACGTTTCCACTTCCTCAAAGTTGGTGTTCGGCAGCTCTGGACAAATACTTGTGGAAACCCTGTTTGTTGCACTACCGTTACTCTTCAGGCAGTTCAATATTTCAACATTCTGCTCCTTAATGGAACATATTTCTTTCAATACACTCCTATATTCTAAAAATAGTATGAAGAAATAGACAAAAATATAAAAAATACAGCAATGAACATTGACATATTACTTACCCTCTTGATTGCAGTCAAGTGTTAATTGTTCATCTACCTCTAGCTGGGAATGGCATAATACATTTTCTTGAGATTTTCTATTATTAACTTGCTGGGAGGTACTTGGCTGACTTAGGTTTTTATATAAAAATTTGAGGTTACTTACAACATAATAACATAGACCTAAGATTCACAGAAAATACGAAGAGACAATAAAAATATATATAACTACCTATCAGATCAATGATTCAATTTTGGAGAAAATCAACTTCTCCAGGTCTCTGAATCATCAATATACCTGTGAGGTTTTTTTTTAAGCCGCCTTCTGGAGGTTTCACTTCCTATTTTAGAGAGATTGCTATTTAAATCGCTAGTTTCCTCAGCTCGTTTCAATTTTTTTTGTGCTGTTTCTAAATCATCTAAAAAACCATTTATGTATTAGTGTACTTAACAATAATATTAATGAAAACATATGCTTAAAATAAATCCTCTTTTTCAATTTTTTTTTATATAAACATATACAAAAAACGTATGTCCCTAAATGGAGGGTTATTGAGCTTAGCAATATTTTCAATACTAAAATACTTTCAAGATTGTTATTTGATTATCTTACTTACCAGTCTCGAAAAATTTCCTTTTTATGGTGTAAATTATCCATTTGTCATCTATTCCCTGTCCAGATTTTAGGACTCCATTGAATAAAGATCTGTCCTTAAATGGTGGCCAAAATACCCTTGGAGTTAGCCATTTTGTATGAACTACCGCCAACCCATGTCCTTCTTCTTCATCAAATTGTATTTCGGCAAAATCTGATTGGGCCATTGTCTTAATATGTACACGACAAATGAAATAATAAGCTTATTCACAACTTTTCAATTAATTACACAATGATTCACTTGCACGACACCAAAAAACAATCATATACCATAGAGGAAAAATCCTAACCTCTATTATTTGTCTCAGTCTGTGCCATCTGTGCAATGTCAGAGACAACCAACGGCAATGTGCAGCAAATGCAAAAGGTAGAGTTGCCACTACCAATTTTTTTCGCGGTACATTTGAAGTTAATTAAAATTTGTTTTTTTTCCACTCTACTCAAAGTGAGGTACATAATTACCGTGTGAATGATAAAATGTTTGTTTTCATTCTGCCTGCTCATTTGAGGCTATCACATTACAAAGAATATAGTCGCAGATATTTATGCATCGTTTTCTGCTTGGCCAATCTAAATAAAATATTAAAGAGTACGAATAATTCAGTGTTGTCCAAGAATGACGTTTAAATGACGTCCACTAACTGACGTCACTTTCATTCCATGAATGTCCTCATGACGTCATCATTTCGTCCCATGACGTCAGCGACGAAATATGACCAATAAAAAACGTCATTATGGCGTCAGCTTGCTACCTGGGATGTACGCATTGCATTGGCGTATAAAGAAACGAAGGATAACCTTTTCCTATTAATTTGAAAAGAAAAGATTTTGGCGTGTTTTATACTCTTTTCTTACACCTGAGAGAAGGTGAGAAGAAATTTTTTAATTACTTCAGGATGAGTATATCCACGTTTGTCGAACTACATCATTTTTGGTTTCAATAACTATGTTGTCTTCTACTCGTATAATCAACCTCCGCAACTGGTCTGTAGGTGAAACAATGTGAGCCGTTTTATCTGTTTGGTGGTTTGCTATGTACAGATAAGAAGGCATATTGTAATGATCAGATATAGATATTGAAAACCTGGCTCAACGATCATTAAACAAGCACTATATTACCGCTCTTATAAAAGGCTTATTCCTTAAGCTCAAATTGGTATGGATATCTCTTGATGGTGCGATGGTGCTCCCTTTTTACACAAATCTAAAAGGTTATTGAATTTTTTCTTACATATAGGTAGACCGGAGAAGTAGAGCCGTGGAATTACAATATTATCAGTATTTTTAATTGGAAATTCAATATCGAGGGAATCCTCTAGAATCATAATCTGTGCAAACACTAATACTCATCTTATCTTTAGAACACTTTGCCGCTTTTATCGAATTGATTTCGACTTCTGCACCTTCCAAAGTTGTTAGTTTTTTGAGGAAGAAAAAGCTTCCTAATCAAAGAATTGAGTATAATTTAGGGTTTTAACTTCATAGGGCTTAGGCCGTTTTCTTGCGTTCCGAATTATTGTTGCCAATTCCTAAGGAGCCTGCACATTCATATTGCGTGCATATTTCTCTATGACGCCATGAATACTAACTACCGGCATGTAGGTATGTCCAACCACCAAAAAAGTTAACGTTATGTTTTTAATATTTGTGGAAGTTTTCAAAAAATATAAGAGCATAGCCAGAACAAATTTATTTTTGTTCTTTCCTGGACAGTTGTCACAGAACAATGATAAAGATGAGAATTCTCCTGCGCTATCCAGCTGTAACAAATATGAGTGCAAAATATTGCAAGTTTCGTTAACACCCCTTTTCCTGTCCTTTTCTCCCCAAAGGAAACAATATCCATTCTGCGTTTTACTTTCGTAGATAGTGAAGTTGTACACTGCATATTTTCTACTAAATCCATATAACATGCCTGGACCATGCGGGGTAGCCAACATCTTCTGTAGGTCAAAAAATGATACAAGAAACTCATCCCGACTTGACTTACTTTTCTCGGATAGAAAAAGTTCCTTAGCTTTATTTTTTTCTCTTTGATGTGTCATATATTCATCTTTCATTGCATCAGTTTTTGAGTTTTCCGGAAGGTTTTTATATTTCTCGCATTTGGAACATTTGCATTTTCTTGGTACGTGTATAACTATGTTGTAGTCATTTACGAACTTTTTTTTTGAAGCAGCTAATACTAATTGGCTTTTTACCTGCACCTTTCATACTTGTGGCATACATCCGATAAAGATTTGTAACAGTTTCAATTTCTGATGAAAGATATAGCTTAGCACTAGAGCCTCGGCAATAGTGAGAAGGGACTGCCGGTAACTCATTAATGAATTTGTTGAACACTTCTGATTGTTCTGGAGTGGATTTGTGCTTCATTGGATGTTTTCCCCTTTTATCGCAGTTTTGTTTCCATTTTCCCTTGTGGTTCCTTCGTAACTCAATAAGCAGCAATATAATAAAGAAAAAATAGACTTACCGATTTTGCTTAGACGATCTTATATATTTACATTTTTTCTTACCCAAGGTTAATGAGGAAAAAGTCAGGATAAAAAAAAGGATAAAGAGATTGGGCAATGTTCAGTAGAATTGTAAACTCCTGATTTCGCTCAAAACAAAGATTTATACCGATTTTGTCACAATTTTAACGGTTTTACCATGGAAGTTTTTTTGTTTCCGATAAACAACTGAACAATATCTCCGGTTTGATATTTTATTACTACTACTCTTTTAAAATCCATTAGAGGTTCGATTCGATTTCATTTTACTAAAAAATGCGGTGTTGCCAATAGTTTTCTTTAATTTAAACAATAGGCGCAAACACACCCCCGACCCTGAAAAATCCGTTTTCTTTTCAGTAAAATTGAAAAGAATAGAAAAATCAAAAACATAATAATTTCAATAGTAAAAAAAAAAAATTAATATATCCTCAATTAGAATACTTTTATAAAATCGAAGGACCATCTTAGCCAACAATTATAAATAATATAAATATGGTTAGTTTTCCTGGTTCACTAAAGCCGCAGAATGCGAAAGTTAAACAACCATGTATACCCAGGAAATAACCAAAACAAAATGGAGGTCAAAAGTCAATGCCCTCTCTACATGGCCTTGAAAGGTCAACAGAGGTCTTGTGCCTTTTGGCAAAGGGGTCAAGATCAATGATGGTTATCTGTATACTTGAGGAATCCAGACACCTTTGGCTTTTGTCAAAGACTAAGAGATTCAAGGTTACCATCAGAACCAGTTATCCAGTGTCAACAATAATTAATCCAGTTATAATGTAAATAGTTGCTAATATTATGTTATTATATTAAGGTAACAATTAAATCATTTATGCATCCAAGCCACAGCTGTTTATTGACTATTTAACTAGTTAAGTGTTTATATTTTAGGGTGAACCGTAACATAGTGGCTAGCGAAAATTAAACCTACATTCAACTAAATAGAAATTCCTAATGGTACTGATGGCACATTCGCCTTTTGCAATACCCGTTACTAATATTGAAAAAAAAAAACATAATCTTATAACTAACTTCCTATAAAGACTTATTATTCCTAACTACTGTGAAGGCAACGGGCAGACTTTAACTACCGGACGCGTAAAGACTCTTTTGCTAGTTTTAACCGTCACGTTACGTACAACTTCATCTTTACCAGGATGTATCTCCAAGACGACTGCCAAAGGCCAATGCAAGGGTGGAGCATTTCCCGTCTTTAAAACTACTACCGTTCCCGCAGCAATATTAGAATAATTCTTGGACCATTTTGTTCTAACTTGCAACGACGTCAAGTATTCTAACCTCCAACGCTTCCAGAATCCCTGAACCAAACTATCGATTAATTGAAAACGATCGAGTCTGTTTAAACGTACGCCCTCCAAATTTTCTGAAGGAAACCCTCGCAAAGGAGTTAAAGTTAAAAAATGAGCGGGAGTCAGAGCTTCCGGAGCATCCGGATCCGCGGTCAAGCGACATAGCGGCCTCGAATTAAGCAGTGCTTCCACTTGAGTTAACAACGTAGAAAACTCCTCATACGTCAATAATTGCTCTCCCACCACTCGGTAGATATGATTTTTTACAGCCTTTACGTGACTTTCCCATAAACCGCCCATATGAGGGGCACTAGGTGTATTAGACCTCCATTCAATATTATTTATGGCTAATTCAGTTTCCAAAGAATTTGTAAAATCGGAAGAATTTATAAATTTATTAATTTCCCTTAAAACACCCTTTGCACCTACAAAATTTGTCCCCCCATCAGAATAAAGAACTTGAACCGGACCGCGTCGAGAAATAAAGCGTTTGAAGGCCTGTAAAAAATGTGCCGTTGAAAGAGAACTAACCAATTCCAAATGAATCGCCTTAACCGCCATACAAATAAATAAACTTACGTACGCCTTGTACACTGGTGCATTTTTTCTTCTACCCATTGTGATATTTATGGGGCCGAAATAATCAACGCCAGTATGAAGAAATGCATGCGCTTCTTGAACCCTTACCGAGGGCAAATCCGCCATGATGGGTGTTAAGTTAGTAGGGCTTGAACGAAAACAATTATTACATTTGCGCACTCTTTGCCGAATTAAATTTCGTCCCCCCAAGTATCCAAAATTTTTGCCGTAAAAGAGCTTCCAACAAATGAGCGCCCGTATGCAAATTAATTTTATGGTAAAAATCTACCAATCTTTCGGTTAACGTTTCTCTCGCCGGTAATATTAAAGGATGTTTTTTTGAAAAATCTAAAGTTGGATTGCTGATCCTACCCCCGACCCTCAGCATTCCATCCTTCAAAAAAGGTCGTAACTTTCGAAGATAAGGGGAACATTCTCTATTTGTTTTTAACCTTTCAATATCCGAATAAAAGTGCTTAATTTGCACCAATTTAATTAAAATTAGTTCCGCTTTTCGCGAGTCACTCGCCGATATAAAGTTCCGTCGTGAAATCAATTTCAAAAATCTTAAAACATATACCGTAACTCGCAAAATTTTATTCCAACACGAGATTTTATTAATTAGATGGAAAAATGGATGACCATCAATTAAATCAATTTCGGTAAGTAAAATTTGTGGAGCGTCCATCGCTGAGTTATTTTCTGTCATATTTTGTTGAAAGACCGGCCATTGACCCTCCGGAAGTCGTATCCAAGGGGGTCCCTGCCACCACATGGGATGTTGAATTAATTGTACCGGAGTGAGACCTCTAGATAAACAATCGGCGGGATTTTGAATACCTTCAGTATGATACCATGAAACCTTTGGTATATTTTCTTTAATTTGCTCAATTCTATTTCCCACAAAAATATCTTTTAAATTGGGCGACCGCAACCAGTTAATAACCGTAGATGAATCTGAAAATGCTAGCGTTCTTAAAATAAAAATCCGATCTTGGTAGGTTTCCAAAACATGCTTGACCAATTTTGAGAGTAATAAAGCGGCTAATAATTCCAACCTAGGAATGGTCAAAGAT
>CAJUYG010001607.1:71607-87146 GCA_910591675.1 Galerucella calmariensis | reverse complement strand
CTACTATTAAATTATTTCCAATTAGTAATGAATCACCCTGTAGAATTGGCCCTAATTTCATTTGATTAAACCAGAGCTGTGACATATCTACAACCTCTAGCCACAATATACTCTTGCAGAAGAAGACCCTATAGACCCATTCGCAGTGAAGGGATGAATGGGCCTTCTAACCTCAAAAAAAAACATAGCTCTCCTACAGCCTCCGAAAAACAAAGCAAGTAGTAGGGTTCCACATATTCATATCAGTTTCTCCCAAATTTTCTTGTATGTAAAAATCACCCAACAACCTCAATTTTGTATGGTTCCTTAATTTCCTTCGATGATTTATTCTACAGTGTATGTATGTTGTTATTTCTCAAACGTTGACAATTGACAGCAAGAATCGGGTATACGTAGTTCATTTACGATAAGTTTGCAATAACAAAAGATGACAGATGTTTCACATCGTTGCCACGTAATTTTTTTCCAGCTATTGGCATAAAAGTATATTGATAAGTTGTTTATTTTACAAGATTGTACAGTCAACTCAAAAATAAGAGAAGAAATACATAAATTTCAAGATGTCCAAGTTTGAAACCATAAGTTTAATTGAAAAATGCACATGTTGAATTGCATCGTTATTGCAGTATTAAGTAACAATGTATTTATTAAAAACTTACATCTCTCACAAAAGTAAAAGGAATTAGCGGTCCACCGTTATCTCGCTATCTCTCAAAATATGATATTAGGGATGCTACCATCTCCTTGCAACCACTTGATAAAGACTCATGCATTGCAACGCAGTGTTCGATACTCTCTTTTAAATGATTATGAAAATAACAGATTATATCTTACACAGTAAATAACAAACTATAAAATGCGAATGAAAACGACAAACCAACACAAGAAATTCTGATAAAATTGTGTGATTTTGACAACATAAGTCTGGCAACCCCGGAAACGGCAGCCAACTTTTGGACCATAACTTTCCCCTTTATATGATTAATTATTTCATTCACACTTTGGATATTTAGATTTTGTTCAGTGGCTGCAATTGTTACTACAAATGTCAACATTGCAAACTTATTGTAAATGAACCATATTTACAGTTGTTGCGAATAATTAGCAGATCCTCCCAGTATGAACTCAGTTGGTATTATGGGATATTAGAATTTGCGCATAAATGGGAAACATGGTTAGAAAAAAAAAAAATTGAATATCTCTCTTCAATAAAAGAACTGTGAGCTGTGCTGTGAGCCTACACTCACCCTCCCTACTCTACAGATACAGATAATAATTTGTATTGTACCTAACCTTAGGAAAATCCATGTATTACTATATATTTTGTAAATTGGCTGAAAGACCTCGGTTGATGTCCTGTTGATGCTTCAGTGTCAATAAAGTATACTTATCTCTCTTAAATATCCAATAATTTGTTTGTCTAGAGCTACTTGATAATGTGTACATTTTACGTGTGCCACTTCAAGTATAATACGTTCATTATTCACTAATGAATATGAACTGACCACATGACCTGTATACATCAATAGGACCCGATTCGAAGGTTATTTATATACAAATTTTGCAATATAACAATGTATGAATTATATATTTATAATGGCTCACACTCATGTGTTCAAGTTATAGAAATAGAAATATTTATTCTCATTTATTAAGGTTCGTCATTACAGTTCATATATATAAAAAAATAAACATTCAACACCAACAATTCACAGTTAAAAGTTTCAACATTTTAAATAATGCACATACATATTTTCCAAAATTTATACTTAGGTAAAGACCATCAAGACCGATGAAGTAACATGTGAAGAACTAAACGTTGAACTAACAACTAAAACTTATGTCGTTTAAAATTACCACCAATAAAGCTAAAGAGGATGATATATAGCAAGAAAACATCTGGCTCAATGGAGTGACTATAAAAATGTTCAAATCTCCAACAAAAAATTCAACAAAGAATAAGCAGTTTTTTAGACAAGGTCCAGAACATACAAATAACCACTTTTTTCGAAGAGGATATCAGAATCAGGCAACATACCAACCAAAAATTAGACAGTACCATCATAGAGCTGACAGAAACTTCGGAAATTTCTATTCTTCACCAAAACATACATGCCCAATTTCACCAACCATTTCCTGAAGTTAAGTAATACCTTAATTAGTTTCTGGAATGACAAAATAGAATTTACGTTTCACCATGCGCTAAGAAACGCCTTAACATGATAGAAAATACCCAATATTGTCACTCTCAAGTAATTCTTAGCACGTGGTAAACCAAAAATTTCACTTAGCAATTCCAAAATCTGATTTAGGTATTACCTAACTTTAGGAAATGGTTGGTGAAATTGGGCAACAGTGTATTAGAAATAAATTAGTACAACTTGACAATTTAGTAAACAACATCAATAATGTAAAAATTGTTATGAATAATGGCCATCGTTATATGCTTGTTGAGTAGTGAACTATTACGAGACATGAGTCAATTATTATCTTCAAGATACTTACTATAGATGTATTTTTATGTCTAACTTTGCCTTCCTCATCAAAAGCCTCATATTTCTGCAAAAGTGCTTTACCATCAATTCTCCAAATGCAAGGATGCTTAGCAGGATCACCAACTTGGGCGTCTTTTTTAAGGATTACAAATGACCCAGTCTAAAAAAAAAGTTTTATTCAAGCAACATAATTCCACATTTATTTGTTCATAGATCAAAGCCCATTGTACCATATTAGAATAGATTAGTTATAGTTACTATGTATTTCAATGCTTGTTTTGCAAGAGAAGGGTGATTAAATTTTCTTCTTGTCCAAAAATCACCAAGGTTTAGTTTACCATTATAGTAAACTTCATGCTCTGAAGAAAAAGTAGCACTTTCCTCCCCTTCTGTACAAATAGCTATTAACTTGAAACTAAAATAATATGATAACTTGATCAAGTTACATTGAATTCAAAATTAATGCAAAGTCTACAGAAAGACAAAACTGCGAACTAAGTAAAATAAAATTACAACTAAGTAGTATGGAAACACAATTCAGCAAATTTACATTGAAATTCAAAGTAATCCCTATTAAAAGAATTCCAAATTACTAAAAAGCAATACACTTTTATTTATATGCATACTTGTTGAGATTTTGCTTTATCCAAAAAAATGCCAAATGTTTTATGGCAATAGTTAGGTTACCTTAGTAACAAAACTAAAAACAAACTTTTGATTGTGAAAGTAAAAAACTGCTTACTGCATAGTCTTCAGAATATATAGTTTTTGGTATAAATTTCCTATGAATGCCTCTAGAACTGGCATTACTGGTGGCAGTAGATGAAACTACTTTTGTTTCAGAATTCTGAGATTTCTCTAATTTTTTTTTGGAGTCATCTTTGTCAGAAAAATCTTCGTCATCTTCATTCTCTGCTTCCTCAGCATCATCCTCTTGTTCATCATCATCGTCATCTTCTTCTTTAGTTTTCTTCTTAGAAAAACCGTTTTTTGATTTTTTTTTCTTAGGTTCACTATCAGATTCTTCCTCTTCACTGCTACCATATTCCACTACAGTTTTTCTAGGTTTTCTACTTAACCTCTGCGATGATCGTCTGTTATTCTTTTTAACCTATGAAATAATAAATATTATTTACAAACTGGGCTACATTTTTTTCAGCCAGCTCTTGGACTGTGACAATATTCTATTAATACTTAGTTGTAGTTACTTGATTCTAATCCAAATTTCAGATCTAATATTTGTTTGGTATTATTTAAATTGTTTGATGAAAAAGCAATCACAACATGATCAAGTAGATTTTATTGATTAGAATGTTTCTTGACACTTTCAGCACTACCATGAACTTTATGTAATTATTCCAAATAATAGCAAGGCTCGTCCAGGTAGTGGGGTTTTCGAAAACTTGGTTTCTAGTTACCTAATAATAATTTTTTTCAAATTTCATACCTCCTCATCTTTCCATTCTTCTCCGGAGCTCTCATAAATGTCAGGATCATCTTCATTTTCCGAAAATTTACTCATCTTCTGTAACAAAAACTACGTTAAATGTTAAGGGACAAATGGCGAAACTACGAAACCCCGATAAGAATAACCTAAACAAACATGTTGATTAATAAGCGACATCTACATTCTACCTATATCTTGTTGTTTTTAAATTATCTAAGAAAAGTATAGATATGGTTGAAGATAGATTTATCTATTACCTTAATGTGATCTCAACTTCTAAAAATCTTTTTACTTCAAGATCGTTAATAAAATTGAATCAGAAAACGAAGTTGTTTTTACGAACAGCAACACAGCAAGCACGCCTCAGTAGTGACAACCTGGCAGCTCTCAAATTTGAAAAAAAATATATACCAACCTAACCTAAATGACCAACTCAAACATCGTCGTGTCGTATGTCAAACGTCATAAAATTAATGCTGTCTCAAGGCGTACTGTGTGTTGTGTGTGTACTACAGATCTACACTGGTTAAACTTGTTGGCTAGATTATGGAGTCTCGACTTTTCTTGTTTTCTTACAAAATTATGACCAATTAATTGACCGCCTGAAGTCTTTCGTTTGGGCTGTGAAGTACCTCTACCACAAACCACCTCTGTGACCTCTACTCCATTAACCATTCAAGGAATTATTAGAAATAAAAAGGATATAAATATGTGTAAGCAGCATGGTCATGGAGAACAATCGATCTGCTTCCATACCACTCCATACTCACTCCAGCTACTCTGCAAAGATAATTGGTACTCTGGCTTTGACGGAGCTGTTACTTGAACAGATCTAGGTGCTATCACTCTGGATCTAGGAGTAAAGTCCATGAGTCCGTTTTTAATATTTTTATTTTTTTCTCTTCACTCTAGCTAGGGTCCAAAGTCCTAAGTGTAAAAGCAAAGAGCAAGGAATCCACTAGGTTGTTTTTGAAGGGACCAGCTTTATTTATATCTAGTTGCAGAGTTAGTTGTCTCTGATTTACAGTGCTGTTCAGACTCCAAGTAAATAGTGAACCTATTATCTTGTTTACCTCGAATTAAAAATTAATGTTTAAAGTATTCTACTCTTATCACCACTCACCACCTTCCAGTTCATTCCAGGTGCCAGGCCTGTGTTGCAGGCTAGGAGTAGAGTACTGCATTTTTATCTGAATATAGGTAGTTGGAAAAATTTTAATTGCATTTGTACTGTGATTTGTAATTTGTGACCACTAATGTCAAAATATTTATGACCCAACTTCTGATATTTCTTTTTTTGTATTTACATTTTCACCAAAAAATACATTTATCAAAAAATAATAAGTACAAAGTTTTTTTATTATAATATTTTTTAGCAAGAAACGAAACATCCAAAATGTCCTGCATTCAACAGGTTAGTTAAGACAGTAATAAAACAAATGAGTATTAAAAAAAAAAAATGTTTAAGGTTTCAAGAACGTTATTGAGAAATGGTCTTCGAATTAGCTCCAAATCAGACAAATATAGTACTACAGCTCCTGGAGGTTATAATTTCTGTAAGCATCACAAATTAATTATTATAATATGAGGTAGTGCAACTTGAATATAGGTAGTATATAATAAAATTGTTATTAAGATGATAACTTGTTAACAAATTATTAGCATTAGAGAAGGAAACACTAAGCCTCTCCCTGGTCATAAGCAAACAAAAAAAAGGAAACACTAAGACCATTATTTCTTAAAAGTACATACTTAATATCTATTTGAACAAATTTTAATCTTTATAATGATGTCAATGACTTGCTGTATTTCTTTTTCCTTAATTACTATTATCAAGACTCTTCTGTAGGCTTTCTCACATTTTGCCAAGATACATTTTTTATGAACTCTGAAGTCACCAATTCTTGTAAACCTAGGGGGAGGGCAATATATTCTATTACATCCTAATCCATACAATTCAATTAGGTTGAAAGTTGCTATTTTAGCTACTTAACCTTTGATGGTAGTCAGAAGACCATTTATTTGTTGAACCAAGCTTATCTTATTTTGGCGATTTTTCACCAAACATCTATAATTGTTGTTTTTATTTCAGCTTTAAATGAGACACAAAAAGAGTTTCAAGAATTAGCTAGAAAATTCACAAGAGAAGAAATTATTCCTGTAGCTGCAGAATATGATAGAACGGGAAACTACCCTTTTGAAATCATTAAAAAAGCTCATGCATTGGGACTCACCAACTGTCATATACCAGAAAAATATGGTAAGTTTATTAACATGTCCATATTGTCACTAACATATTAATTTTGCACATAGAAAATAGTTCTATTATAATAACTAATGATTTGCAATCAAACAGAAACGGACGAAAATTGAATTTGTGTGTTTTTAAAACTGATATTTTTTTGTAAAATATTGGATACTTCTAAAAACTGATTAACACTTTGGAAAGTAGACTACTATTTTAAATAAATTCCATAAACAATTTCAGGTGGAATGGAAATGGGTACATTTGATGAATGCATAATTGCAGAGGAGTTGGCATATGGCTGTACTGGAATGAAGACAGCCATTGAAGCAAGTGGCTTAGGAGTGAGTATATTATCAGATCATTGCTGCTCTTACATGCTTAAAAACTGTTTAAAAATGTAATATCCTTGATGTGTTGGTTATTCACCAATACTTATTGAGCATCTATTTAATTTTGCCCTATATGTCCTTCATTTGCAAGACTAAAATGAAATGCAATCCTACTTAATTTAACTCAACAGAGGCTTTTGTTTACTTCGGAAATAAATGAAATCTGAATATAGTTTTTTCACTATTTCTGTATCATTTATTCTTTTCTTAGACTCTTCCACTCACTCTTCAATTGTCTTTTATAAAGAGAATTTTGAGATTCTTCATATTTTAGTGTATAGTAAAGTTTCTGTCACAATAGCCAGTGCTACATTTAACTACAACTATTTGTGCTGTTTGTAAGGTTACATTTTTAGTATTCTCATTATGGGCATATTCAAAAATGATTTAAATAATGCAGCATAATGCTATCTACTTAACAATATTTGAATTTCACAGAGATAATTTAACAATATTAAAATAATATTTAAGTATGGTATCACCTTTACATTAATTTAAAATTTTTAAAAACTGATAAAAGTATTGTACACATTTTTACAATATTTATTTAGTGTTTTGATTCAGTCATTGCTTGGTAGAAACAATTTATTTTATAATAGGAATCTACAACAAACTTAGACTATCTTTTGATAGGCATAAAAACAATTTGTTTTACATTCTTGAAATGTTTCTCATTTCATTCTTAAAATGTTTCTCATTTAGGTACGAAAATGATTGAAGATGCCGAGCTACAGGTTTATCTGTTTATTCAGCACTTCATATGGAAGGTATCTCTGGTTTTTGTTACCGAAAAACAGCTGGTTTTTTCAATTATTTTTCCACTAATTTATCTGCTGTGTCTGCAGGGAATGGAATTTTCACATTTTGTACCACGAAATTTGATAGCAAATTTCACGCTATATAACTTGTTTGTATACATATGCACGATAAACTCAATACATTTTGAGTAAAATTTGAAAATATGTCAGAAAATTGTCCTTTTTTGGGTGCTTTGACTATATGCAATTACTACAGTTTATAAACCACTGGAGGCATAGATTATTTTTTACCATGTTATTTTAGACAGATATTTTAGACACATCCATGTTTTGAAATTTTTTGGATTATTACAACATAACAAATTTAGGTCTGAATGTGAAGTAACATCGCTCCTCAGTAGACCTGTCTGTTGAAAATGTACATTTAATTGCACTGTTCATTTCCATATGGAATTCAAATAAAAATTTTAAAAAGTCTTGAGGGATATTATTTTGGCAAATGTAATTTATAATTAGTACCTACTCAATTATTGTTTTTTTATACAAACAACTGATAATACCTGACACACTCTTTAAAAAAAATTGGAAAATAAAACTAACATTGGTTTCAATTTGATTTTAATAATCATGTGTATGAAAAATGGAAAAATTCTTTAATCCTAATATGATATATTGATGTACATTGTTGATAAAATCCAAGAATATATTGAACTAACTATCAGTATTTACAAAACATGCTAAAATATCAAAACAAAACATAAGATTTGTGGTTCTAGATTATTTATAAATATTTTCAATCATGGATAAGAACAAAGATTACAGATAAGAATTAGGAATTAATAAATATCTGTATTTTATTACAATTTCTTTAAACTGAGCGAAAAATGTGGAATTTTCAAGTTAAATGAATTTATAATAATGGATTATTTTTATTTACATTCAAGTCTCCATAACCTCAGTGCTGCTATCGAAAATTTCACGACATTTATTATTTATTTTACAGCAAACTCCCATTATTGTAGCAGGAAATGATGAACAGAAGAAAAAATACCTAGGAAGATTAATAGAGGAGCCTTTAGTTGCAGCGTATGCTGTTACTGAACCATCAGCAGGGTCAGATGTGAACGGCGTAAAAACGCGCGCTGTCAAGAAGGGCGACGAATGGATACTTAATGGTCAAAAAATGTGGATCACAAATGGAGGGGTAGCAAACTGGTAAGTATTTAATTCTCAGCGATAGGAACTTGGATGTAGATAGGTGTCAAAGGTAATAGTACAATACCATTATAACGCCTTACAGAGTAATAGAAAATCTAAGAACAATGACTGTTGACTAAGAAGCAACAACTACTTCTCTGACTATATGCCACAAAGGACATTGAATTACATTTTAAAGCAATTCATAGGACCAATATCACTTAAAGATCGGTTTAGGCGTATTTGCGCCTCATCAGTATAAGGTAGAAGCTCAGAGAAGATAATTCTGGACTGGAGAAATCATTGATATCGCACAAATACATGAATCTCGGTAAAGAAAACGTTAAATATGCGATAATAGGGACATCCTCACATCTAGATTTTTTCAATGTGATTAAATAATATGTATATTTTTATCCTTCCGTGTATGTGCTTTGCTGCAATTACGACTCTCCCACTTTAATTTTGCAACCAACTCATTACTCTCATTCTGTTCTAAGTAATATGAAATTGCAGCATGGAGAAGGAATAATGTAGATTCTTTGGAGTGAAGCTCCATTCCAATGCAATGCACTACTTAGGTTTAATATTCCACAGCCAGCAAAGTTTTTTCAACAGAATTTTGCTGTGTTACTGTTTTTGCAAGTGACACCAGTAAGTCTGATGTTTTGTTTGAACCCAGATATACATCTCTGAGCCGTAGTTTTGTTATACAAAATGCAGGATCAGGGAATTTAGTTACTATAACAATAAAATGATAGTTATTTACATAATTGTTCCTATCACACGTGTTATGTACAAATTTTTTTTATCTACAAATGTTCATTACTATTATTAACAGTACCTATATTAAAAAGTTATAAAAAATTTCAATCCAACGTATTTTTAATAATATTAATGTGTATCATATTTTGTGAACATAGCAACACAGACAAACAAGGCTGTGGAAATAAAATAAATTACTTATGTCATCAAATTTTCAAAGTTGAATCTATAATCTATAAAATCTATAAAAATGAGTTCAAGTGAAGACATTCTCCTTTCGGAAATTGAAAGTGCAACTTCCAGTGTTATTTTAAATATTTATTTCTGGTATTGATATTTTTTTTAATTCTTATTATAGCACTAGTGCGGTAATGTATTCAAAAACGCACTAGTGCGGTAATATACGTCATTATGACACTGAAACTAGTGTCAAATCGTACCCGTTACATGACAGTTGTAGATAAAAGTTTTAATTTGAGTACACATTTTGAATATTTACTGATTGCTGAGTGAAAATAAGTAAAAATTAATAATAAATAATATAATAATATTAAAAATGCGTACAACAATATCTTAAAAAAAATTTCTGTGAAAATTGCAGAGAGCAAAGCTAAATATGAAAAAAAAACATTAAAAAACTTTAAAAACAATCAAAAAAAAATCTGGGCGTTTGTCAATAACAAAATAAAAGGTCAAAATGGAAAAAAGAGCACAAATTTTTTGTGAAGAAAGTAATGTAATGCCCAGATTTTTTTTGATTGTTTTTAAAGTTTTTTAATGTTTTTTTTTCATATTTAGCTTTGCTCTCTGCAATTTTCACAGAAATTTTTTTAAGATATTGTTGTACGCATTTTTAATATTATTATATTATTTATTATTAATTTTTACTTATTTTCACTCAGCAATCAGCAAATATTATTCAAAATGTGTACTCAAATTAAAACTTTTATCTACAACTGTCATGTAACGGGTACGATTTGACACTAGTTTCAGTGTCATAATGACGTATATTACCGCACTAGTGCGTTTTTGAATACATTACCGCACTAGTGCTATAATAAGAATTAAAAAAAATATCAATACCAGAAATAAATATTTAAAATAACACTGGAAGCTGCACTTTCAATTTCCGAAAGGAGATTGTCTTCACTTGAACTCATTTTTATAGATTATTGTTCATTCAACTTTGAAAATTTGATGACATAACTAATTTATTTTATTTCCACAGCCTTGTTTGTCTTTGTTGCTATGTTCACAAAATATGATACTCAGTAATATTATTAAAAATACGTTGGATTGAAATTTTTTATAACTTTTTAATATAGGTACTGTTAATAATAGTAATGAACATTTGTAGATAAAAAAAATTTGTACATAACACGTGTGATAGGAACAATTATGTAAATAACTATCATTTTATTGTTATAGTAACTAAATTCCCTGATCCTGCATTTTGTATAACAAAACTACGGCTCAGAGATGTATATCTGGGTTCAAACAAAACATCAGACTTACTGGTGTCACTTGCAAAAACAGTAACACAGCAAAATTCTGTTGAAAAAACTTTGCTGGCTGTGGAATATTAAACCTAAGTAGTGCATTGCATTGGAATGGAGCTTCACTCCAAAGAATCTACATTATTCCTTCTCCATGCTGCAATTTCATATTACTTAGAACAGAATGAGAGTAATGAGTTGGTTGCAAAATTAAAGTGGGAGAGTCGTAATTGCAGCAAAGCACATACACGGAAGGATAAAAATATACATATTATTTAATCACATTGAAAAAATCTAGATGTGAGGATGTCCCTATTATCGCATATTTAACGTTTTCTTTACCGAGATTCATGTATTTGTGCGATATCAATGATTTCTCCAGTCCAGAATTATCTTCTCTGAGCTTCTACCTTATACTGATGAGGCGCAAATACGCCTAAACCGATCTTTAAGTGATATTGGTCCTATGAATTGCTTTAAAATGTAATTCAATGTCCTTTGTGGCATATAGTCAGAGAAGTAGTTGTTGCTTCTTAGTCAACAGTCATTGTTCTTAGATTTTCTATTACTCTGTAAGGCGTTATAATGGTATTGTACTATTACCTTTGACACCTATCTACATCCAAGTTCCTATCGCTGAGAATTAAATACTTACCAGTTTGCTACCCCTCCATTTGTGATCCACATTTTTTGACCATTAAGTATCCATTCGTCGCCCTTCTTGACAGCGCGCGTTTTTACGCCGTTCACATCTGACCCTGCTGATGGTTCAGTAACAGCATACGCTGCAACTAAAGGCTCCTCTATTAATCTTCCTAGGTATTTTTTCTTCTGTTCATCATTTCCTGCTACAATAATGGGAGTTTGCTGTAAAATAAATAATAAATGTCGTGAAATTTTCGATAGCAGCACTGAGGTTATGGAGACTTGAATGTAAATAAAAATAATCCATTATTATAAATTCATTTAACTTGAAAATTCCACATTTTTCGCTCAGTTTAAAGAAATTGTAATAAAATACAGATATTTATTAATTCCTAATTCTTATCTGTAATCTTTGTTCTTATCCATGATTGAAAATATTTATAAATAATCTAGAACCACAAATCTTATGTTTTGTTTTGATATTTTAGCATGTTTTGTAAATACTGATAGTTAGTTCAATATATTCTTGGATTTTATCAACAATGTACATCAATATATCATATTAGGATTAAAGAATTTTTCCATTTTTCATACACATGATTATTAAAATCAAATTGAAACCAATGTTAGTTTTATTTTCCAATTTTTTTTAAAGAGTGTGTCAGGTATTATCAGTTGTTTGTATAAAAAAACAATAATTGAGTAGGTACTAATTATAAATTACATTTGCCAAAATAATATCCCTCAAGACTTTTTAAAATTTTTATTTGAATTCCATATGGAAATGAACAGTGCAATTAAATGTACATTTTCAACAGACAGGTCTACTGAGGAGCGATGTTACTTCACATTCAGACCTAAATTTGTTATGTTGTAATAATCCAAAAAATTTCAAAACATGGATGTGTCTAAAATATCTGTCTAAAATAACATGGTAAAAAATAATCTATGCCTCCAGTGGTTTATAAACTGTAGTAATTGCATATAGTCAAAGCACCCAAAAAAGGACAATTTTCTGACATATTTTCAAATTTTACTCAAAATGTATTGAGTTTATCGTGCATATGTATACAAACAAGTTATATAGCGTGAAATTTGCTATCAAATTTCGTGGTACAAAATGTGAAAATTCCATTCCCTGCAGACACAGCAGATAAATTAGTGGAAAAATAATTGAAAAAACCAGCTGTTTTTCGGTAACAAAAACCAGAGATACCTTCCATATGAAGTGCTGAATAAACAGATAAACCTGTAGCTCGGCATCTTCAATCATTTTCGTACCTAAATGAGAAACATTTTAAGAATGAAATGAGAAACATTTCAAGAATGTAAAACAAATTGTTTTTATGCCTATCAAAAGATAGTCTAAGTTTGTTGTAGATTCCTATTATAAAATAAATTGTTTCTACCAAGCAATGACTGAATCAAAACACTAAATAAATATTGTAAAAATGTGTACAATACTTTTATCAGTTTTTAAAAATTTTAAATTAATGTAAAGGTGATACCATACTTAAATATTATTTTAATATTGTTAAATTATCTCTGTGAAATTCAAATATTGTTAAGTAGATAGCATTATGCTGCATTATTTAAATCATTTTTGAATATGCCCATAATGAGAATACTAAAAATGTAACCTTACAAACAGCACAAATAGTTGTAGTTAAATGTAGCACTGGCTATTGTGACAGAAACTTTACTATACACTAAAATATGAAGAATCTCAAAATTCTCTTTATAAAAGACAATTGAAGAGTGAGTGGAAGAGTCTAAGAAAAGAATAAATGATACAGAAATAGTGAAAAAACTATATTCAGATTTCATTTATTTCCGAAGTAAACAAAAGCCTCTGTTGAGTTAAATTAAGTAGGATTGCATTTCATTTTAGTCTTGCAAATGAAGGACATATAGGGCAAAATTAAATAGATGCTCAATAAGTATTGGTGAATAACAAACACATCAAGGATATTACATTTTTAAACAGTTTTTAAGCATGTAAGAGCAGCAATGATCTGATAATATACTCACTCCTAAGCCACTTGCTTCAATGGCTGTCTTCATTCCAGTACAGCCATATGCCAACTCCTCTGCAATTATGCATTCATCAAATGTACCCATTTCCATTCCACCTGAAATTGTTTATGGAATTTATTTAAAATAGTAGTCTACTTTCCAAAGTGTTAATCAGTTTTTAGAAGTATCCAATATTTTACAAAAAAATATCAGTTTTAAAAACACACAAATTCAATTTTCGTCCGTTTCTGTTTGATTGCAAATCATTAGTTATTATAATAGAACTATTTTCTATGTGCAAAATTAATATGTTAGTGACAATATGGACATGTTAATAAACTTACCATATTTTTCTGGTATATGACAGTTGGTGAGTCCCAATGCATGAGCTTTTTTAATGATTTCAAAAGGGTAGTTTCCCGTTCTATCATATTCTGCAGCTACAGGAATAATTTCTTCTCTTGTGAATTTTCTAGCTAATTCTTGAAACTCTTTTTGTGTCTCATTTAAAGCTGAAATAAAAACAACAATTATAGATGTTTGGTGAAAAATCGCCAAAATAAAGATAAGCTTGGTTCAACAAATAAATGGTCTTCTGACTACCATCAAAGGTTAAGTAGCTAAAATAGCAACTTTCAACCTAATTGAATTGTATGGATTAGGATGTAATAGAATATATTGCCCTCCCCCTAGGTTTACAAGAATTGGTGACTTCAGAGTTCATAAAAAAATGTATCTTGGCAAAATGTGAGAAAGCCTACAGAAGAGTCTTGATAATAGTAATTAAGGAAAAAGAAATACAGCAAGTCATTGACATCATTATAAAGATTAAAATTTGTTCAAATAGACATTAAGTATGTACTTTTAAGAAATAATGGTCTTAGTGTTTCCTTTTTTTTGTTTGCTTATGACCAGGGAGAGGCTTAGTGTTTCCTTCTCTAATGCTAATAATTTGTTAACAAGTTATCATCTTAATAACGATTTTATTATATACTACCTATATTCAAGTTGCATTACCTCATATTATAATAATTAATTTGTGATGCTTACAGAAATTATAACCTCCAGGAGCTGTAGTACTATATTTGTCTGATTTGGAGCTAATTCGAAGACCATTTCTCAATAACGTTCTTGAAACCTTAAACATTTATTTTTTTTTAATACTCATTTGTTTTATTACTGTCTTAACTAACCTGTTGAATGCAGGACATTTTGGATGTTTCGTTTCTTGCTAAAAAATATTATAATAAAAAAACTTTGTACTTATTATTTTTTGATAAATGTATTTTTTGGTGAAAATGTAAATACAAAAAAAGAAATATCAGAAGTTGGGTTAGGTCATAAATATTTTGACATTAGTGGTCACAAATTACAAATCACAGTCCATAGTATATTTCTCTATGTCACAGTCCAAATGTAATTAAAAATTTTCCAACTACCTATATTCAGATAAAAATGCAGTACTCCACTCCTAGCCTGCAACACAGGCCTGGCACCTGGAATGAACTGGAAGGTGGTGAATGGTGATAAGAGTAGAATACTTTAAACATTAATTTTTAATTCGAGGTAAACAAGATAATAGGTTCACTATTTACTTGGAGTCTGAACAGCACTGTAAATCAGAGACAACTAACTCTGCAACTAAATATAAATAAAGCTGGTCCCTTCAAAAACAACCTAGTGGATTCCTTGCTCTTTGCTTTTACACTTTGGACTTTGGACCCTAGCTAGAGAGGAGAAAAAAATAAAAATATTAAAAATGGACTCATGGACTTTACTCCTAGATCCAGTGATATCACCTAGATCTGTTCAAGTAACAGCTCCGTCGCCTCCGTCAAAGCCCATCATCCTTGGTCAAAGCCAGAGTACCAATTATCTTTGCAGAGTAGCTGGAGTGAGTATGGAGTGGTATGGAAGCAGATCAATTGTTCTCCATCTCCATGACCATGCTGCTTACACATATTTATATTCTTTTTATTTCTAATAATTCCTTGAATGGTTAATGGAGAGTAGAGGTCACAGAGGTGGTTTGTGGTTGTTGTATAGTGATATTTGGTAATAACGGTTGGCAATAGTGGTTGTA
>CAJUYG010001607.1:60864-71597 GCA_910591675.1 Galerucella calmariensis | reverse complement strand
TCAGGATTGTTTAATTTAATTATTAAACCTATATACAGTATAAAACAGTGGTAGAGGCACTTCATAGCCCAAACGAAAGACTTCAGGCGGTCAATTAATTGGTCATAATCATAGACAAATTATATTTCTCTATGGTCATAATTTTGTAAGAAAACAAGAGAAGTCGAAACTCCATGATCTAGCCAAAGCCAACAAGTTCACAGCAAACAAGATTAACCAGTGTAGGGTGTAGGTCTGTAGTACACACACAGTACGCCTTGAGACGGGCATTAATTTTATGACGTTTGACATACGACGACACGACGATGTCTGAGTCATGGCCACCTGGTAGCCATGTCTGAGTTCAAGGCACAGAACTAAAAACCAGTTCTGTGGTTCAAGGATGTTAGATGAGGTTGGCCATTTAGGTTAGGTTGGTAATTGTTGGTATATATTTTTTTTCAAATTTGAGAGCTGCCAGGTTGTCACTACTGAGGCGTGCTTGCTGTGTGTTGCGTGTTGCTGTTCGTAAAAACAACTTCATTCTCTGATTGAATTTTATTAACGATCTTGAAGAAAAAAGATTTTTAGAAGTTCAGATCAAATTAAGGTAATAGATAAATCTATCTTCAACCATATCTATACTTTTCTTAGATAATAACAACAAGATATAGGTAGAATGTAGATGTCGCTTATTAATCAACATGTTTGTTTAGGTTATTCTTATCGGGGTTTCGTAGTTTCGCCATTTGTCTCTTAACATTTAACGTAGTTTTTGTTACAGAAGATGAGTAAATTTTCGGAAAATGAAGATGATCCTGACATTTATGAGAGCTCCGGAGAAGAATGGAAAGATGAGGAGGTATGAAATTTGAAAAAAATTATTACTAGGTAACTAGAAACCAAGTTTTCGAAAACCCCACTACCTGGACGAGCCTTGCTATTATTTGAAATAATTACATAAAGTTAATGGTAGTGCTGAAAGTGTCCAGAAACATTCCAATCAATAAAATCTACTTGATCATGTTTTGATTGCTTTTTCAGCAAACAATTTAAATAATACCAAACAAATATTAGATCTGAAATTTGGATTAGAATCAAGTAACTACAACTAAGTATTAATAGAATATTGTCACAGTCCAAGAGCTGGCTGAAAAAAATGTAGCCCAGTTTGTAAATAATATTTATTATTTCATAGGTTAAAAAGAATAACAGAAGATCATCGCAGAGGTTAAGTAGAAAACCTAGGAAAACTGTAGTGGAATATGGTAGCAGTGAAGAGGAAGAATCTGATAGTGAACCTAAGAAAAAAAAATCAAAAAACGGTTTTTCTAAGAAGAAAACTAAAGAAGAAGATGACGATGATGATGAACAAGAGGATGATGCTGAGGAAGCAGAGAATGAAGATGACGAAGATTTTTCTGACAAAGATGACTCCAAAAAAAAATTAGAGAAATCTCAGAATTCTGAAACAAAAGTAGTTTCATCTACTGCCACCAGTAATGCCAGTTCTAGAGGCATTCATAGGAAATTTATACCAAAAACTATATATTCTGAAGACTATGCAGTAAGCAGTTTTTTACTTTCACAATCAAAAGTTTGTTTTTAGTTTTGTTACTAAGGTAACCTAACTATTGCCATACAACATTTGGTATTTTTTTGGATAAAGCAAAATCTCAACAAGTATGCATATAAATAAAAGTGTATTGCTTTTTAGTAATTTGGAATTCTTTTAATAGGGATTACTTTGAATTTCAATGTAAATTTGCTGAATTGTGTTTCCATACTACTTAGTTGTAATTTTATTTTACTTAGTTCGCAGTTTTGTCTTTCTGTAGACTTTGCATTAATTTTGAATTCAATGTAACTTGATCAAGTTATCATATTATTTTAGTTTCAAGTTAATAGCTATTTGTACAGAAGGGGAGGAAAGTGCTACTTTTTCTTTAGAGCATGAAGTTTACTGTAATGGTAAACTAAACCTTGGTGAATTTTGGACAAGAAGAAAATTTAATCACCCTTCTCTTGCAAAACAAGCATTGAAATACATAGTAACTATAACTAATCTATTCTAATATGGTACAATGGGCTTTGATCTATGAACAAATAAATGTGGAATTATGTTGCTTGAATAAAACTTTTTTTTTAGACTGGGTCATTTGTAATCCTTAAAAAAGACGCCCAAGTTGGTGATCCTGCTAAGCATCCTTGCATTTGGAGAATTGATGGTAAAGCACTTTTGCAGAAATATGAGGCTTTTGATGAGGAAGGCAAAGTTAGACATAAAAATACATCTATAGTAAGTATCTTGAAGATAATAATTGACTCATGTCTCGTGATAGTTCACTACTCAACAAGCATATAACGATGGCCATTATTCATAACAATTTTTACATTATTGATGTTGTTTACTAAATTGTCAAGTTGTACTAATTTATTTCTAATACACTGTTGCCCAATTTCACCAACCATTTCCTAAAGTTAGGTAATACCTAAATCAGATTTTGGAATTGCTAAGTGAAATTTTCGGTTTACCACGTGCTAAGAATTACTTGAGAGTGACAATATTGGGTATTTTCTATCATGTTAATGCGTTTCTTAGCGCATGGTGAAACGTAAATTCTATTTTGTCATTCAAAAATCTAATTAAGGTATTACTTAACTTCAGGAAATGGTTGGTGAAATTGGGCATGTATGTTTTGGTGAAGAATAGAAATTTCCGAAGTTTCTGTCAGCTCTATGATGGTACTGTCTAATTTTTGGTTGGTATGTTGCCTGATTCTGATATCCTCTTCGAAAAAAGTGGTTATTTGTATGTTCTGGACCTTGTCTAAAAAACTGCTTATTCTTTGCTGAATTTTTTGTTGGAGATTTGAACATTTTTATAGTCACTCCCTTGAGCCAGATGTTTTCTTGCTATATATCATCCTCTTTAGCTTTATTGGTGGTAATTTTAAACGACATAAGTTGTAGTTGTTAGTTCAACGTTTAGTTCTTCGCATGTTACTTCATCGGTCTTGATGGTCTTTACCTAAGTATAAATTTTGGAAAATATGTATGTGCATTATTTAAAATGTTGAAACTTTTAACTGTGAATTGTTGGTGTTAAATGTTTATTTTTTTTATATATATGAACTGTAATGACGAACCTTAATAAATGAGAATAAATATTTCTATTTCTATAACTTGAACACATGAGTGTGAGCCATTATAAATATATAATTCATACATTGTTATATTGCAAAATTTGTATATAAATAACCTTCGAATCGGGTCCTATTGATGTATACAGGTCATGTGGTCAGTTCATATTCATTAGTGAATAATGAACGTATTATACTTGAAGTGGCACACATAAAATGTACACATTATCAAGTAGCTCTAGACAAACAAATTATTGGATATTTAAGAGAGATAAGTATACTTTATTGACACTGAAGCATCAACAGGACATCAACCGAGGTCTTTCAGCCAATTTACGAAATATATAGTAATACATTGATTTTCCTAAGGTTAGGTACAATACAAATTATTATCTGTAGAGTAGGGAGGGTGAGTGTAGGCTCACAGCACAGCTCACAGTTCTTTTTTTCAAGAGAGATATTTAATTTTTTTTTTTTCTAACCATGTTTCCCATTTATGCGCAAATTCTAATATCCCATAATACCAACTGAGTTCATACTGGGAGGTTCTGCTAATTATTCGCAACAACTGTAAATATGGTTCATTTACAATAAGTTTGCAATGTTGACATTTGTAGTAACAATTGCAGCCACTGAACAAAATCTAAATATCCAAAGTGTGAATGAAATAATTAATCATATAAAGGGGAAAGTTATGGTCCAAAAGTTGGCTGCCGTTTCCGGGGTTGCCAGACTTATGTTGTCAAAATCACACAATTTTATCAGAATTTATTGTGTTGGTTTGTCGTTTTCATTCGCATTTTATAGTTTGTTATTTACTGTGTAAGATATAATCTGTTATTTTCATAACCATTTAAAAGAGAGTATCGAACACTGCGTTGCAATGCAAGAGTCTTTATCAAGTGGTTGCAAGGAGATGGTAGCATCCCTAATATCATATTTTGAGAGATAGCGGGATAACGGTGGACCGCTAATTCCTATTACTTTTGTGAGAGATGTAAGTTTTTAATAAATACATTGTTACTTAATACTGCAATAACGATGCAATTCAACATGTGCATTTTTCAGTTAAACTTATGGTTTCAAACTTGGACATCTTGAAATTTATGTATTTCTTCTCTTATTTTTGAGTTGACTGTACAATCTTGTAAAATAAACAACTTATCAATATACTTTTATGCCAACAGCTGGAAAAAAATTACGTGGCAACGATGTGAAACATCTGTCATCTTTTGTTATTGCAAACTTATCGTAAATGAACTACGTATACCCGATTCTTGCTGTCAATTGTCAACGTTTGAGAAATAACAACATACATACACTGTAGAATAAATCATCGAAGGAAATTAAGGGACCATACAAAATTGAGGTTGTTGGGTGATTTTTACATACAAGAAAATTTGGGAGAAACTGATATGAATATGTGGAACCCTACTACTTGCTTTGTTTTTCGGAGGCTGTAGGAGAGCTATGTTTTTTTTTGAGGTTAGAAGGCCCATTCATCCCTTCACTGCGAATGGGTCTATAGGGTCTTCTTCTGCAAGAGTATATTGTGGCTAGAGGTTGTAGATATGTCACAGCTCTGGTTTAATCAAATGAAATTAGGGCCAATTCTATAAGAAGTGGTTGAAAATTGCTGATGAACGCAGCCTTAATAGACTGTGAGCCCATGGGGGAAAAAGTGTCGCGATTTGAAACAGCAGCAAATCCATTCAGAACGATAGTTCATAATGCCACCATCAGTTCCAGCACTATGGCGTACATTTTCTCTTGTGCAGAAAAGCCCAGTGGAAAACGGAACATTTTATTTTCAACACCCTAAAAATGTGATGAAACTGTACGCCGTTTGTTACATTTGATAGTAGAACCATAGGTCGATACTCTATGCCGTTCAAAAATTTTTGAAAACTCTAATTCTTACCCCCTGAAACCGAGATATGAAACTTAACGCCGTTAGTTACATTTGTAGTAGAATCATTATAGGAGATCGCGGCCCAGGCTCTATGACGTTTAAAAATAATCGTTCGGAAAATCTAGGAACATTTTTGAAAACTATTATTTTCCACCCTCTAAAAAGGTGATTTGAAACTGTACAACATTTGTTTCTGTAGATTATACAACACATAAATAAATATTTGACAGTAGTGCCGTGCAAAAAAAGTTGTGTGAAAAGCCGTGGAAATTTTCCATTTTCCCACTCAAAATCCAGTAGAACAAATGCCGTAAATTTTCAGAAAATATTTTTTGAGTAGGAAAATCTTGGAAAATAAGAAATTTCCCACGGCTCACGATTATTTTTGAACGGCATAGAGTATCGACCAATCTCCTATGGTTCTACTATCAAATGTAACAAACGGCGTACAGTTTCATCACATTTTTAGGGTGTTGAAAATAAAATGTTCCGTTTTCCACTGCGCTTTTCTGCACAAGAGAAAATGTACGCCATAGTGCTGGAACTGATGGTGGCATGATGAACTATCGTTCTGAATGGGTTTGCTGCCCATGGGCTCATAGTCTATAATATATTGTACTACAATGAACTGAATAAACCCTTCTCTTTTTATTTTAATTTAACGGAACGGAATTTTTTATTGTTTTTAACACCAAAATCGGAAGTATTTTTGAATTTTTTCGGGTAATAATTATAATTAAAACTCTGCATTGTTTTCTCATGTTGACATCTTGTTTTGCAGTACACCGGCTGGTCTCCAATGGACAAAGATCTATATTCCCCCGTGACCGTTGATGTTGTACAACACAGCAATCAAAATCTTACAGTACAACTTCATTGGGATAAATTAAAATCGATTAATTTTGACAGTGATTAATTATATAAGACTAACATACTTTATTTGTGGAATAAAAATATATTTGAAAAATGTTGATTTGAGTATTGTTGTTTTGTTTTATTAAGATTGAGATTGGTAAGGTTCCGTAGACGGCTGCAGATTGCAGCGACAGATCTCCGGCGGCATGTCTTATGTTTTTATTAAATGTATTTGGAACGCGACTAAACTGTCGCGCACACAGACGAGTATTGTAGCCGACCGTTTAGTAGTAACAAGCATTTATTGTATAATTTGTTGGTAAAAAAAATCATTAAAACGTGTTTTATTTATAATAGCTTCTAAATATTTTTAAATAAAACTGTCTACTTTTTCTGGTATAAGTATCTTCTTCCTCAACAAAACGCTCGCATACTGCATTGGTTGTTACTTTGGAGCCTTCGAAACAGTATCTTTGAACAATTTAATTTATTAAGCTAGAAATTACAGTTAGTTACAAATATATATTGGTATGCTATGCAGATTTTTATATAGTTAATATATAAATCTAAATAATTGGTTTAATCCCAAATATACATTTTTCAAATATTTTAGATTACTATTATTAATTTCGTTTTACGAATTCAACTGAAGAGAACATTTGTTTGAACTCTAATCCTTTTTTATATATATTTTTAATGAAATTAAATTTATGTTTTTGTTTAATAAGAATAAACGTTTTATTTTTTAACAAAATGATAAATAAATGTTTTCTGAATTATTTATTAGGCTTATTGTTCAGTTTTCAAAACTTAATTTCATGTCTTAGATTTTCTATAAAAATATGCCATTTGCGGTTGAAAATACATTTTTTTAAATTAATGGACTATTTTTTATCAACCCCAGTAAACAACTGTATTATGGTAATGAAATCGTTAATAAGTGTCTTCGTCGACTGTGTTTTTGAGCCATATTGATGTACACAAAATTATTAATGAATGATATTGGTATGGGCAACGAAACATACAATAATTTAAAAAAATCGTAAAACTACAAATTTGAAAACGTTTAAGCACTCCTTGCGCATTCGTCGTGCGGACAGACTGTCCATTAGCAGTCAGTTGCTGTGAAAAATTCAGCGAATAAACATCTACGCTCAATCAATATAATGATGGAGTTCTAATCAAGTCTCAAAAGCAAAATTTTAAATTGTCAAACACGGGATGTTATAGCTAATTTTATGAGAAAAGAGGCTGTAAGTAATCAACTATTAGTGGAGTCAATGAATACATAAAACAGGCAATCTTCGGAAGTCCTCAAGAACAGCTCCGATTTTGATGTTTTTTTTTTCAAAATTTTGTTTTTTATTTTCTTTAAAATCAGAAACCTCTTGGAGTGGGGACGGAACTATTTTTCTTGTTTAAATAATATATCTGTGATATTTATACACAAAAAAAATTTCTACTATACAATATCCATTAAAAACTTGTAAATATATTAATGAATGTTATAAACAATTATCTATAAGTTTGTTCTGTTTAGTAATGACATGGAATTAATTTGTGGACCAAAATATAAATTTTTTATTGACCATAGGAAATTCATTATTTTATATACAAAAAAATACATTTAATTTTCATTCTCATTTCGCGTTTCGGAGACTTCTTCATCTTCTTCAAGTGGTGGGTTGTTACTGCAGTCATTTCCCCTGCAAACTATGCAGGCTGGTGAACAATGAAGACCACTTTTTCTGCAGCCACACGCTGAACCGCATCCTGTTTTGCGAGAGCAATATATCAATTTTAAAACGTCAGGTGCTGCTGGTTGTGTCATTTTGATTGGTTTTAAATAATTCGCTTTTCGCCAACCCCATTCTTCAGGTGGTATCGATGAATTATTTTTCCATTGCTGAACTTGTAAGTAGACTCTTTTAATATGTTGTTTTGCTGCATCTTCTGTCGGAGGTAAGGAATTAAGTTGTACGCTTTTATTTTTTGAAGCTAATGCTAAGAAACGTTTATATCGCAGTTTATTCAAGCATTTGACAGTTTTAGCTCCATACATTGCTAGAATACAATCAATACCACCATTAAAAAAGCAAATCATCCCTTGGGTACTATAGTCATAGGAGTCTATATCTCTTCACATCCAAAGATAAAGTGTGACTGCTTCCTCCTCTTCCATGCACTACCGTCAGATATGTTTCCCCCCATATATGCCCATTATTGTATGTCTGTGCTTCCTTGGGATACAGTGACCAGGGAGTAATCCCGTCACTTTCCATATCTGGTCCCTGCTGAGGTTAATATTTGGTTAGCCAATGACTCCGATGGCTTTTTGACCAGGAGCTTGCTGTGTTCCTGTGTGCTACATCATGATGCTACATCATATTCAGTATGCAGTTTCAGGTCATTTGAATGTCATGATTTAATTTGATAGTAGGTAGACTCTGTTTCACATAAGAATAACCCACTAGAAGTCTATAAGTTGCAGTCGTATGCGCGAAGAAGCTGCACATAACAATATCTGAACATCAATATCGCAGCTTCTTCGCGCATACGACTGCAACTTCTAGACTTTTAGTGGGTTCTTCTTATGTGAAACGGAGTTTACTTAGGTACCCATGAAACAAATAAATACTGAATTTACTGTTTGAAGCTTTACTTTGTGGAATCTCCTCATGTTTTTAAATGAAACTTACTAATTAATCCCACTTTGATGAAAAAAAAAAATGAATTTGAATTATCATATTATATTTCGTAGTGTAATTTACAACACAAATAAATATCCTTAGATTTAAAATACATATTGAGAAAAAACAATAAAACTTGGCTGCACCTCGGCTATCAATTCGCAGGCTCGACCATAGACAAATTATTTTTCTATGGTCTCGACTATGATAGACAGTTTTTCGTCCCTGGTACAACAATAACTATTATATAGATTTTATTTTTTTTATTCTTATGACTTACAAATTGTTACACCGACATAAGCAGATATATTTTACAATTAGTTTATTAACTGTTAGGGTAGTTACTTTCAGTGCTGATTAAAATTAATGTTTTGATAATGTGGTTTAAATTCAGTAAAAATAATAAAAAGAATAACAATTTCTAAGCATTTAAACACATCGGGTAGTGAAAGATTAATAGTTTAAGCAAATTTTAAATAATGGGTAAATTGTTTATCAGGAAACAACTTATAAGAGTGGTACAAGGAGAAACTTGAGAAAATAATGTCATAATTAATAGAACTGGTACATGCAAAGAAAGATGGTGCGTAGTTTAAGTTGAGTAGTGTTCATAATCCATTTATGTTCAGTATTGTATGATATCATATGATAACTATGATACTTGAATAATCATTTTAATCAGAACAAAAAGTATTAACCTCTTAATGCTACTGCTTCATAAACATAAATTAAGCTTCAGTCGGAGCTGCTGCGTAAACTCCCGTTACTGGTGATTGAATTATCAATTTTCTCATAATGAGGTATATTCCGGCACCGGCAATGATTTGACATATTCCAACAATTATAACTATTACATATGCGGGGACTGCATTTCCACCTAAAAAAAATTTCAATTTATTTATTACTATATAGCTAACGCTAACCGCCGCCTTTGGGTTTTGATCGGTGGCGTCCATTTCCCAAGGAAACAAAGCGTTGGACATTTTTATATCCGTCGTAATTTCTAAACGAAACGTCCGATTTCGATAATTTAAAGTTTACATTAATTTTGTTAATTTTCTTTTAAAATTAAACGAAAATATTTCTTATATTTTTATTTTAACGTTTACAAGAAGAAATTTTATAAATTTCTGATCCCTATCAGGCACGAAAAAAGTCGAATATGTCATTTATCAAAACTAAGGTTAGATAATACTGGATTTGCAGAGGTGAAAAAACAAACTGCTTAGATAGACAATTTTCAGGACTGGTTATATCAATGGTCTGTAATCTTCTTACATACGAGGTTGAAACAAATGTTTAGGTTTAGGATACACTTAAGTGGGCCATGGTAGGGCCAGAACTTTCTTATGGAATTGTTAAATGCCTAACTAAGGAGAGCATCCACCATCCTGGTGGTATGAGACCCCAGGACAAAGTCACGCTGAATTATTGCTTAAATGTCCTTCGGTCAAACTGTCATACGGTCTCCAGTCTAATAAAAAGAATAAAGTATATATTGAGCTCTAAATATAGGGAGGACCACAATAGATCTGCAAAGGTCGCAGTAGGATAGAGCCACTTCAATTCTAATATAATCTAATTAATGATAAAATAATTGTTAGTTTATACTCACGAAGATATGTTCTGTTAATAGTTTTTCTTCCCATTAAAACTTTCCTCCTGCCTTCAGCTTCTTCCGTACAGAAGGTGAACAATACTATAAAAATGTTTTGATTAGTATTTAAAAAACTTGAATAATTGATGGTTGAACATATTTCCCTGTTGCAGTGGATACAGTAGCGCAGCGGGGGTTAAACCTCCCTTCCAGAGACGGACGCCTTACGCAAATTAAAACTGTTAATCTTGTTAAGAAATATATTCTTCGCAATACTGCGCCACACCCACAGGCCAAAAGTCATCCATTATAATGGATAATTGTCAATAAGTACAGTTCAGTCATGTCATGACGGAAATTATAGATACAATGGATGGGGGATACATTTCCTAATTCCTTTTCAAAACCTCGCCTAATATAAGATTCTGGCTGCGCCGCTGGGTGGATAGATTAAAGGTGGATTCATGCAAGAGAAAATTAAAACTAAGATTAATTTAAAACTAAAACTGAGAAATTAAACCACAATATTTTTAAATTCTTTATTTCCACCTTTCGGT
>CAJUYG010001607.1:0-60764 GCA_910591675.1 Galerucella calmariensis | reverse complement strand
ACCGAAAGGTGGAAATAAAGAATTTAAAAATATTGTGGTTTAATTTCCCAAGAAATTAAAGAAAAGAATGAATAATATACCACAAGGAACATACAGAAGATAAAACTAAGAAGATAAAACCATGTTATTTTTCAATTTAAATCTAAATTTCTTAGTTTCTTGCATGAACATCTACATTACACGTAAATGCTCATGTAAGAAACTAAGAAATTTAGATTTAAATTGAAAAATAACATGGTTTTATCTCGTTAGTTTTAGTTTTGAATTAATCTTAGTTTTAATTTCTTCTTGCATGAATCCACCTATAGTGTGACGTTTTTCAAAAGAACAATGAAATACCTATCTAATTTATAATTGAAACATGGTCACATTTATGTTATTAAGTGAGTGAAAAGTAAAGAGCAGCACACTAAGTACGCTATGATAAGTCAAATATCAGTTGAAGACAAATGTGAGTTTTGGTACCAGTTTTAGTTATTTACGAAGAACACAGACGATATGATGAAAAAGTATAACTTTTCAAAGAAATTCGAGTTACTGAGTTGAACAACATGAAGGAATTGGATTCAAATACCATTACCAGACTTGGAAAGAATGCAATTCAATGGTACACAGACGGCTCAAAAGCGATAGAAAGAACTGGGATAGCAGTGTTCGGGTCAGGAACCAAACACTCTGAAAGCTTGGGAAAAACCGCAAGTATCTTTCACGCGGAAATTCGCGCCATAATAAAGTGCGCCCAGTTAAATATTGATAAAAGATTCAGAAAGCAAAGGATTATCATAATGTGAAGCAGTCATTAAAGCACAGAGCTCTTGTGTAATCGGTTCCAAAATGGTGTGGGAATGCCTAGGTAAACTCAATGAACTGGGCGAGAACAATATAGAATAGAAGGAAATGAAACAGCAAATGAACTAGCAAAGAGGGGGACTGAAATACCCTTTTGCGAAATCAGCTCCAAGCTTGGAAGAAATGGGTAAAGCCGAGAAACAGAGAAGAAGACTACAACCTGTTGAGATCAAATGAATGCATAAGTCAAAGTAAAACTGCGCTAAGAGTTTAAACACCAGGGATCTTAACGGAACATTGAATGGGCACATGAAAAAGCTCAAAATAGTGAAGGGAGAAGAATGTAGATTTTGTGGCATGGAAGAAGAAACCTCCAACCACATACTTTCTATAACTGCACATCACTTCAGAATCCTAGGTCACAGCACGAGAGATTACTGGGTAGAAGTAGAAGCCTGCAGATATCCTAAAATTCCTCTGGGAAATAGGACTGAAGGAACTACTAGTTTCTGAGACTTTCCTCAGAAACTAAGTAGAAAAAAGTGGACATAATAGATCTTTTAGGTCTCAGTGAATGTCACCCCAAAATACATACATACATAAGTTGTGTTGCTTATAATATTAATGATTACTGTATAATATACAAAATACTTACTGGCCAAAATAGCAATGTAGAATAAACTGGATTTGAATAACTTCATTTTTCTAAATTTTCAGTTTTTACGTTATAGCAATAACAGAAATACAGATAAATAATTTCACATTTTAGTGCTTTCGATCACTTATCTTATACACCTTATCAGTAATATGAGATAAAACTATAATTTAGATATAAAAAAAAATGTTTCACCTTTGTTTACTTTTTATTTGTCATCATTTCACAATAACTGATTCTTTTTACTTTTTCACAATTTCAGATCCAGACATGGTATTATTACTATTATGGTCTATTTAAAAATCTTTCATGTTTATCAAGTAATGAAATCAAATTATTCGACAGCTACTTTCTGACTACATCAATTTAAACTTAATAATACAAGTTCAGGTTTTGTGGACGTATCAAAAGAAGTGCCACAGGGTTCAATACTGAGTCCTCTTTTATTCTCTGCTAGTATCGGGAGAGTTTTGAAGTAAAATGCATCTATGAGGATTATACACAGTTATATTCCTATATCTGTTAGACCTGATATGTACCTTTGATGTAATAAATAAAGTGCACATAGACAATACTAATATAATGATAATATAATATGGTCACATGAGCATGCATCAAATATTGATCCTAAGAAGATATATTTTTTGATATTTTGACAGCACGCATTATATTAAAAAGTAATCATGAAATAAGGAAACGCAGGGAAAGATAAATGTCCATGTATATATAGATAAAAATATTTAATTCAAAATATTACAGGTGTAATTTAAAATACAGCATTTCAAAGAAGTGTATATCTGGCAATTTAAGCAAGTTCTTCAAACTAGTCCAAATTTGGTTTTGCTGCGGAGAGCCATGGAAAATAAATATAATTAACCGATGCTTTTTGAATGGACATAGCTAGATAGCACCCTTGAGTAAAATTAAACTTTAATGTGGGACATAAATGTCCCTATTTTATTTAATAAAACTTCGTAATTTCAAGGCGGATTTTGCTGGGACAAATATATACAGATCGCGAAAAGTCTATTCGAGCTATACGATTCACACAAGTATACAAGGAAAATATGAGAAAAACTACTTGAAGGAGAGAGATGAATAATTGTTCGCAGTCACCGTTTGGCGTGTGTTCAGTTCCAGCTACCAATCTGATATGAAAGCAGCGTTGCCAGTTTTTAGAATGTTTGGTACTTTCTAAAGAATAAGTAACTTATTTTGTATTCGACTTTTAACACGGGATAACGCCGTATTTAGTGGGAAAAAATTGAGGCTGGTAATATTATTGACTTTTGAAAAATAAGTGAGATCAACACAAATAAGAATAAAATAAAATAATCCAAGTTCAAATTACACTCTGCAATAAATACTATGCACTGCCTTCGATTTAACAATTACTGGTATTTAACATTGTTGCCGACAACTTTTACAGATAAATACATTCGGCAACAGTTGCAGACTGCGCACAATTATTTTTCTCTCTCTTTCAAGTAGTTTTTCTAATATTTTCTTTGTCGTACTTGTGTAAATAGACTTATCGCAATCTGTATATTAGTTAAATAATTTAGATGTTTAAAAAAATACGATATAACTCATGAAACAGAAAACCAAGCCATCGACATTTCACAGATACTGATAACTTTCTCTTCAGGAAGATAAACAACTTAAGGGTCAGACTGAGTTACTGAGTAAGATCCCGTCACCGATGATTGAATTATTAACTTCCTCATAATAAGATATAAAACAGCACCAGTGATTATTTGACATATTCCAACAATGATAACTGTAACATATGCGGGAACAGCATTTTCACCTGAAAACAAAACACATTTTCAATAATTTATATATAATATACCTGAATAAAGTATTAAGGTTAGTGAACTTTTGTAAAATTTTGTAGTGCGCCACTGGTAAACCAAATTTTTCCTCAAAATGAAACCTTCATAGAGATACTACAGATACAGGTAACAAGCCATCTCGGAGTCCGTCAGCATGTAAAAGAGAGATAGAAAGTAGGAGGTGAGTAGGAGGTTTAGGCTGTCTTTCTCTATTAGCGTGTTTGTTATCTTCTGTACTCTGTATCTTTCTCTCTCACCGGAGTTAAAACGGACATTCCTACTTACACACAGCTCCCTATGGCTTGTTGCCTCTATCTGCTGTACTTTTTCTATGAAATAAATTGACCTAATTTCAAATATTAAGTACTATATGCCGGTAGACAATTTTTCGAAAAAAAAACTAAAATTTAATAGTGTTTGCTGACGCAGCAAAGCATAGTTTACTTGTGGTGACAATGTTATGGTTACAATTTAATAGTTTTCTGGTTACTCATACTTTATTGGATAATAAATACTGTGTACCTACTGATTTTTGTTTATTTCTTCATATAAATATACGTACGCAAATATGTTCTGGTTATAGTTTTTCTTCCCATTAAAATTTTTCTTCTACCTTCAGCCTCCTCAGTACAAAAGATGAACAATACTATAAATGAATATTGATTAGAAATTTACCTACAAGTTAAATAAGAAAAACATTATTTTAAAGATTTTTATTTCTAATGAATGTATCACTACAAAAGTCACTGTTAATGCTGTCAACTCTTAGAGTTTGCTTTGGAGCAAAGTAAAAAGAGTACCTAGGTATTATTATTGCCAACTTTATATTCTCCAGGTGAATACATTAAAGTAGATGACCTTCTTAGGCGATGGAAGACCTGGTTAACTGACAATTATAAATACATTCCTACTCTGTTGTAAGGTAGGAATATTCAGAAATTAATACTAACAAGGGATTTTTGATTCTGCTACGATTTTATATAGAAAATTGCTTCATTAGTAGGTATATGTATTATTATGTTCAACTCATTGAAAATATTGTCCACCAAGTAACAAATTCTATTTTGAACTGGAATTTTCCTATATAAGTAGCCCGGTTAATGAAAATGTGGTAAAACCAAATACGAGGCATGTTTTTTAAGTAAGTACCGTTTTGCGATTCCGGTGCCGCTGCGCTACGTTCGGCGTTCCGCGCATGCGCGCTGTTTACCTACATCTCTTGTCTATGCACTGACGCCATTACAGTTTGATTCTTCATTGTATACGTTGTTTACTGAGTGTTTAAGATGCCTCCGACAATCGTGAGTCCCGCCGATTGTGAGCGTCTTATTGTGAGACATTGAACAATCTGCGTCGTGCAATCCAGAACAAAAGACGTGGCAAGTTGAGCAAGGGTATCGTTTTGCTGCATGACAATGCCCGTCCACATGTGGCTAGTCGGACCAAAAATCTTATCAAATCTTTTCAATGGGAAACTCTAGATCATCCTCCATACAGCCCTGATCTGGCGCCCAGCGACTACCATTTGTTCCTGCACTTGAAGAAACACCTGGGCGGTCAGCGTATACGATAACGAAGTCAAAACATTTGTGATACAGTGGTTAACAAGTCAGGCGGCAGAATTTTATAAGGAGGGTATTCAAAAACTGGTGCCAGCACGTTATGACAAGTGCCTCAATATTCACGGAAATTATGTAGAAAGAAAATTAAGATACAGGCTTTCATGTAAAAATAAAATTATTGCGATATCTTTGCACGTCTTTTTTTAATTCCAAAACGGTACTTACTTAAAAAACATGCCTCGTATTTGCTTTTATTTTCGGTTTTCCGTTATAAATTGTGTTGTTTAAAAACTAATTACTTTAAAACATAAAAAATACTCACTGGCAAAAATTGCAATGTAGAATACATTGTATCTAATTAGCCTCATATTCATGAATTTTATTTTTTATGTTATAGTTAACAGACAACTGATAACAAAATTATATTTTGATACTTGACTACCAGCTTCGATCACTTTATTATCGCATACGGCCTATCAAAAATTAGATAAAACCCTTTGAGTATAGAATCAAGGATAAAACATAAATATTGCAGGGGAAATGGTCTCAAATCCTTTTTATTTATCATTTACTGAATCTGTAGATGGGTCATATTATTTAGATTTTATTCGCGACAAGTTGAAATAAAATTAAAATATTATATTACTGTTTGTTTATTATTATTAAGTAAGTTATGACAGAAAAATTATAGCGCACTGTAAATAAAATAAAACACAATAAATACAATAATGTTCAATGAATTTTTTCCCAAAGTATCATAACCACCAGTTAAAATATTTTTTCTACGTTCATGCAAAAAATAAAACTTTCTTAATCTATATTTAGTGGAAAACCCGATTCTTTATTGCTCTAGTGCCATAAAAAGTTGAACGAACTCATCTTTAGTTCATTTAGAGCAACCTAAATAAGATATTTTTGGTGTTTACATGCACGTAGAAAAAATATTGCATGCAACAAGTGTAAAAAGTGTATATGCTAATAATGCTGTATACTTTTTCCAAAAACGAAACTTTTGTTTCAACCGTTCCCGAAATCTGTTGATATGGGATTATATCTTACTCTATACTTCATCGGGTTAAAGAAATAAAAATACAGTCAATAATAATTTATATACTTTATGAATGAGACAACTGTAAAATAATAAAAAACATTGAACGATATTATGAACTAAATTTTAGTAAGTAAATTATTTCCAATACCAAGTATTATGCTTCTTCTTCCCTCGGAGCTATTTGATATCTTGGATTGATCGGCTTATCCAAAATGCAAATTTTAAGTAATAAGTAAAACGCCCCTCCAAGAATTATTTCTATAATAGCTATCAATATTACTACAACATATGGTGGTATTGAACTCTCCCCTAAAACAAGAATTAAAAAAAGGTACATATCATTATTTACATCATCATTTCATCTTTAGAGAGTTGAGTATGATTTTTCTCTCTCCCTTTATTATCTGTCTTATCTAATATGTTCAATTGCATGCATTTATATTTATTTAATAATAATCTTTTATTCATAAAATACATATCTATACAAATACAATATAATATGTGCCCCTTTCTAAGTTACGTTTCATCTTGAATTATTATTATATATGACGGTTTATACGTCATGAATCTTGTTTCATTTTTAAATGAATATGGATTAGTAAACTTACTCATGTATGTTCTGTTAATAGTTTTTCGTCCTCTCAATATCTTTCTTCTGGCTTCTACATCCGTTGAAACTGTCAAGAATAAAACTAAAAACAAAATTATTTAAACAAAGTAACAAAGGATATTTTTACTATAACATATCGCAACTGGAATTTTCCTTAGTAATCTAATTCACATTGAAAAATTTAATTTGGACTAGAAAATTTTATGAATTTAAATAACTTACTTAAAATGAAGAGTAAACCTTTGGAGAGATTTAGTCGAATCGCCATTTTCACTAATATATGTGTAACACTAATCTTAAGACTCTTATTGTTATCTATAAAAACAAACACTTGGTTTGGTATATTCAGATGAGCAAATATTAATTTTCTTAATCAACCTTAGCTACAAAAAGTGTGTCATTTTATTTATTGTTTTCAAGTCATAACCGTCTCGGATAGGGTTAAAGTTAAAAACAAAGATTTTATTATCTTTCAGTGCCGTACTTAGTAATTAAAATTCAATAATCCAGTTAAAAAAATACACTTAAAGGGACATAATAAAAATGATATAGATTATTTTAATCGACTAAGCGTTTCAACAGTGTAAACAAAAGCAGAATCAAAAGCGAGAGGTAGATATTGAAATAGCACATCACTATTTCAACCATTTCACATTTTTACTTCCATACATTCGTAATATTTAACCAGTGTATCAATGAAAAAGTGAAGTGTAGGTACGTGAAAATTGGACTTTTTAACACTTGCACCGAACAAAGGTAGAGAATAAAGTAGAAAAAGTTTAAATAATTATTATACAATCGTTGTTATTGTAGTATTCTTGGGTGTTGATGTTTTCCTGCAAAATATTCATGCCTTTAACAAAACATTTTATGCACAGTCAAATAAAATACGGCAAGTCAACATTTTGAAATATTGTAATGCAAAAAAGACGAAATAATTTTAAAACAGTGGTACGCCAAAAAATAGCTTTGGTCGGAAGAAAGCATCCTTTTAACGGAACGAGTATGTCTAAATACCCTGTTGCGGTGATACATCTTCCCTTGCTTAAATGGAGATTTAATTTCTGTGTGTAATATAGAAACCAGAGCCTGCATGCGAAACTACATGAAACATGAAAAAACTCAAATGGAAAATGATCAAAAATTAAAATCAATTTTGTCTGGTGGAGATATGTTGATTTAAAAAAAAATATGCGAAGGATTAAAATCTATAAAATTTGAAATTGAAGTTAAAATTTTTTTGCATCTACTGGGTATGAAACAAGTGTTTACCGTAAACCAACACACTACTTAATAGGTATTTGAATTTTGAATCCAACCATTTCTATGAACATAAAAAAAGGGATAGTAAAATGTTTTTACGATAGGGCCCAAATTAATTTGTTTTAATGATAATGAGTTCAGAAACGAAAAAACTTCATTAAAATCAGTTTTAAATAACAATAATTATCAACAGAATTTGTAAACAATATAGAGAATGGCTCATTGTTAATATCCAATAATAATACACATAGATTCAAAAGTTTTGCATCACCTTCTTCGGATGCAAAGGAATTTTTTTTCGCTAACAATTTTTTGTTGGCTTGTTTATCAATGTTCACCATTTAAATATGTTCCATATTTTTTGCAATATACAGATGTTTACAGTTTTTTTTGTAAGATAACATTTTTAGTGCGATCATTATTTTAACATTCAAGGCATTTGATTTTTACGATTTTAAGTGCAAACATGAATCGTCAAGTCATAAGTGAGATTGACCGTGCAAGAATAGTGGCTTTAGTTGAAGAAGGTCATTCTCAAAGGTTCGTGGCAAACAGAGTTGGCGTTTGGCAAAGTGATGTGTCTCGTGTATGGAACCGGTATCTCCAGACCAATTCTCTCCGTGATAGACTTAGAAGCGGTGGAAGGCGAGTTACTAATCAGCGGCAGAACCGCTATATCCACTTAACTATCCGAAGAAACCCGACCATGGCAATACCAGCACTCCAAAGAGATATGAGACATGCGTTGGGAGTTCAAGTATCGATCTCGACATTACGAAGACGAATACTTGCGACAGGTTTGAGGTGCCGCCGACCAATAAGAGTGCCCAGACTGCAACCTGAGCACAGAGTTCGCCGAATACAGTGGGCTCAAGAACACGAGGCCTTGCCTGAAGAATTTTGGAATTCGGTGTTTTTTTCCGACGAGACAAGGATTTGTTTGGTACAAGATAGCCATCGAATAAGTGTGTGGCGGGATCCAACGAGAGTTGCTCAGCTTGCCCATGCTCGCCCCGTGCCGCCCTTCAGAGGAGGAAGTGCTATGTTTTGGGCTGGTATCATGTTAAATGATCGCACAGAATTAATTCATGTGGAGGGAACGATGACTGGTGATAGGTATCTCAGAGATATTCTACATCCTCACGTGAGACTATGGCGCGCTGCTGTTGGCAATTCCTTCGTTTTTATGGACGATAACGCCCGACCTCATCGGACCAGAGCTGTAAATGAGTATCTTGAAACTGAAGGGATCAATCGTTTGAACTGGCCTGCCCTATCTCCTGACATGAATCCCATAGAACATGCTTGCCAGGACAGTGGCAGCACGCAGAAATCCACCCAGGAGTGTACAAGAGCTTGTTCATGCGGCCCAAGAAGAATGGCGAAATATTCCTCAACAAAATATCAAAAATTTGGTAAACAGCATGGGCAGGCGACTTCAAGCTTGCATAAATTCTAGAGGTGGAAATACTCTTTATTAAAAGTTCTCATGCAGGTTCTCACTTAACCTTTTCTTTAAAAAGAATCAATTTGTATTTAATTTATTTAATTTCAAAGAATACTTTTTATGTTTAAAGCAAGTTTATTATTGGATAAAATTTTTTGACAAATATTTACACGTTTTTTTTAATTGAAACTAATTATTTGATTAATCTCTGATCCATTTATAATGAACACGTTTTTTTTTCGGATATATAGGGTGATGCAAAACTTTTGAATCTATGTGTATAATCAGCTAACATAATTTTAAAAAACTCAACAATACCGTATGTGTTGAGGGCTTATCAGAAATAATTGAGAAAATTGGCAGTTAATATTCGAACTAGCTTTGAATCTAACAATACGTTTAGATCTATACTAACAAAAACTAAACCAAAAAGTGGAGAACAATTAAAAAAAAACTGCATATATCAGATATTCTGTGAAATGCCACAGATTTTATTTGGGTGAAACATCTAGACCATTGAAAATCCAGATAAATAAACACAAAAAGTATATCAAAGATAGGAAACAGTTATTTGTGAACATGCTTGGGAAGAGGGGCATCATATTGAATGGGATGCGAAGCACATAATATTGAAAGATCCCAAATAGTACAAGACGGAAAATTAAGGAAAGTGCTTTAATACAACTAAATGCAGATAAATGTGTAGCTAGTATTTCAGCCGAATGTAGTCAAATTTGGTTACCAATATTAGAAATTAGAATGAGAAATTTACAATAATAATTTACCTGCATTATCAGGATAAAACTATGATCAATGAATATTAGACAAATGGGTGATTCGTTGTTATGGTTAAATAAGGAAAGGAAGGTATTATATAAATAAAATCAGGCTCAATTCATAAAGATAATGTATTTACAATAAAAAGAATTTTGACCAGAATATATCACACAACATTAAATAGTAAGTACTTACATATTTTGAGCTCTTTTTTGGAAAGGCACTTTTTGGCAACCTAAATTAAATTATAAGATAATTGCTACGAATTTATTTTGGAAAATAAATTTTGTTTGCGCCAGCGGAATTTGAAGAGCTGCTCTATTGTAGGCTTTTTGCGTTTGCCGATATGAAATTTAATAAGTTGAGTAAACAATCCTATATATTCAAGATAATGTACAACAATTACAATAATCTACTGAAGAAAACTATGACACTTATTCATTATTTTAATTACCTATTATTAATCTTCAGTTAATCACATATACTTATAATAATCTTGATTGATATTTCCGCACGATATGATTAAATATTCAATAAAATGACCAGTGTTAGAAAAGCCTCTAGATTAGGAATTTTGGACGTCGCTTAAACACGTTTGAGCATTAAACTAGTTTATAATGTTTAGTTGGTATGCACTACTTTAAACTGATGGAAGGTTGGTTAGATTTGATGAGGTGACACTCAAAAAAAGTTGTTGATTCTAATTATTTAAACTGTTGCACGTTCTATCAATGAAACACGTGAAATTCGGAATTCGAATAACAACCATCACATCCGTAACTGTAAACGAGAGAACTCAAAACTCAAATAACGTCAAGCATTGACCCCAACGTTTTTTACACAAAAAAGTCCTTAAATGTTCCTACGTTGTCAAATTACTTTCAGATTTATTTGAACGTCGTTCTGTGCATACCAAGGCAACATTAAATGCGTTTAACTATTTAAACCAAAGCGATGCATATGGCCAAATATAATTGAATAAACAAAATTTGAAAGTTCTCTATTCAAACAAGAGAAAATTTGGCTTCTAATGGTGAATACTACCATAACTAATAAGAAAGCAGTCTATGTATTGTACAAAATGATACCTTTTCCCTCCGTTGATTGAATGCTGTACTATGGGAGGGAAAATTTTCATTTCAATTAAAATATGCTTACAATTAAATTACTTTGCCTGCAAATAAAAAAAATTATAACCTATAATGTCCGTGTTCTATAACGCGTTATCTACATTTTCTAGTTTTTTATATTTCAACAACGTAAAGAGTACGAGAAATATTCTTTGGTTACATGGAGTTTAACACAGAGTCTATAAAGGTGCTATCAGACGGTTCACTTTTCGTTCATTTTTGTCTTTCTCTCGAAATGATAAATCTGAACTCAAAATGCAACAAGAGTGCTGAATGAATTCATTAATGAACCGATCCTACGATGTTGGATTTTTTCATTCGGTATCATTCACTCCGTCAGAATGAACGAAAAATGAACCGTCTGCACACAAAGAGAACGTTCACTCGGATTAAACTAATTCCGAGACGCACTACATCACCCGACGACATATTTTGAAGAAGAACAGATGAATGTTCTTTTCTTTGTCATTCACACTAAGTCGTGTGAACATAGACTGAAAGAATAATGAAGCATTCACTTGGGTGAATATTCACTCGAGTGAACCGTCTGATATCACCTTAAGCGACAGTCTGTTGGTAAGAAACAGGTATAAATTCAGTGTATTACTCTTTTACTCTAACCGGATATCATAAGCGAATGTGAAAGATATCATGGCCCATAAGCGACAATGCGTTCGAAAGAAAAAGTGTAAATTCAGTATACTACTCCTTTTCTTCAACAGAATATTATACAGTGAAATAATTATTCACTCGATTGTAAGTCGTCTGTTGTTGTCGTTCATATCTCAAATTTCAGCTAATGAATAATTCCGTGCGAAACTCTATGGTCAACTAATCAAATAGACGTGCCACTGATAAATAAAAAAAGGTAGAACGTGTCGCGGGACACACGGTAGGAACTTTAGTTCCTTTTAAGCAAAAATTATGTAATACATTTGACGTTATAGATAAACGATTTGCATATTCTTTGGTGGTCGAGTAGTAAGCATACCAGACTCTCACGCAGTAGACCCGGGTTCGATACCCCGCGAGGGAGTTTTTTTTATTGTTAATTTTATTTTTAAATAATTATTCTGCTTGTTATTAATAACGACAACAGGTGGACGTTTGAAATATTCATCTACTTATAACATCATCGTATATTTAAAAAAGGAAACCGTAGCATTATACAAATTGGACATTCAAGAACTGTACGTTTACCACAAAATTAGTTGAAACATAAAATTGAATTGTTAAATTTTTAATTTGAAGTTATATTACAATTTATAAAAATTTTTATTTTCTAGATTTTTTCCTAAGTGGGTCGTAGAAAAAATATGCTGCTCGACTCGTGTGGATTGTCCATATCGCACTTGAACGATTGAGCATTCCGCCTAAGGCGTCGTGCTCCATCTCGTCCTCGTGCGATATGACCATCATATCCACACTAGTTGCACAAACTACAATTTCTTTCAAAATATGCACTTTTACATTTAAAAACTACCTGCCAAATTTCAAATCAATTTATCCATCCATTTTAAAGTTATCGAATTAAAACATTCAAGTTTTCAAAATTTCAACACCCTGTATTTCGAAAAGTAAATGTGCTAGACCCCTTAATCGCGCAAAAAAAATTATGGAACTAATAGTAAAAATTTATCCGAACAAATTCAAGTAGATCACTCGCACTGTGAATACCAGCCTTGCATAGAATTTCAATATAGCATTGGTGGTTCAGTGGTTAGAATGTTCGCATTGCACGCGGGCGGCCCGGGTTCGAATCCTGGCAGGAGCATATTTATTATTATGAATCGCTGCTTCGTAAACGAGAAAGAGACTAAGGAGGCACAAGCACGCAAGCAAGGCACATAACGAAGCAACGTAACATAACGTAGCGTAACGTAACGCGCAACGGTCAGATCTTTTGCGTCGCGACCCCTGGTCGCTCAAACATAACCTGGCGTAAAGAACTAAAGTTCCAAAATGGAAAATATATTTTTAATATGGTTATAATATGGAAAACAATAAATCTATGATAGTGAATACAATACAATACTTTTTGAAATAATTTATTACTGCAACTAAACAATTTCTACCAGCGATCTCTTTTATTAGGTTATCGGAGCCCATTAGCAACCGTTACAGGTATTATTAATTATATTCGCAATGCTATCCAATCATTTGGATACAGTTTTAATCTATGATAACATTTAAAACAAGACGGGAGCAACCATATTCTGATCAGGCAAAAAATATTTCAGACTTACGAGTTCATCACATAACAAGCTACTATCTATATCTGATTTTGAATCTACAGATAATTTCCATTGAAGATCACCTCAGAGTTTGGCAAGGTCGGCTTTTCGCTGGCCCAATATTACAAGGTTGTATGTTACAAATTTAGAAATATTGGCTTAGTATTCTTACAAGGGACTATGTTGTCTGGGCTACACATAGAACTTGGTTTGATATATTTATCATTATTTCATTGGATACAAATGCGAGAAATATATCAAACCAAGTTCTATGTGTAGCCCAGACGACATAGTCCCTTGTAAGTCTAAGTCTAAATCTATCCAAAAATTCCTGGTCATTCCATTCTGTAAAATGGTTAGTTCGTCGCTGAAAGTTTTGTGGGCGTCTCGGATATACTTGCAAATTTACAAGTTCATTAAAATCTTCGACATCACTAAAATTCAGTTTATCGGGATATTCCATTATACCTATTTGGTAAAAATAAAAAATTTACAGAATCCACTGACTGTTGAACAAAGTTTTTAGGTTAGAAAACTAGGGTTATTTTTTTAACCACTCATTTTTGGGCGGTTAACAAACCCGGTGGCAAAACTCTGGTTACCCACTGATCCAGTCTGGTACAACACCCATTTTGCTTAAACCATTAGTTATGTTTTAAACCTTGTTGGTACAAATCGCCATATACGAATCGCGAGAACCTCTATATGGCGGTACTACGATTTGGACCTTTAATTTATACCTTTTCTTTCAAAAGCATTGTCGCTTATTGTGTAACCATAGAATATTCTTCGTACTGTACATGGTTCAGTTTTTTTTCAATATAAACTTATAAACTTTGTTAACTTATTCAAAAGTGATGTGGGATTTTCTAAAATTAAAATATCTTTGAATAAATACCGAATGTTGAAAGAAATGTTCTTAATAATAATCCTAAACCGACAGATCCCATCCCATCGCTCGATCTACGGCCATTTTCCATTTGGAATAACGAACGTCTCTTTGATTTTCTGTGTATTTTGGTATCCATTTTAGGGCTGGAATTTCAAGTTTATTTTTTTCTATATCCCAGTGACCAACGGCGGCACCGGCTACCATGGCTGCACCCAAGGCCGTACTTTCAGCCATGGAAGGTTTAACTACCGTTACTCCTGCTAAATCAGCTTGCATCTGCATGAGAAGAGGATTGGCCGTCATACCACCGTCGACCTAAAATGATAATTTGCGTTCAGTCATCAAGTGAGTTCAATTTTCAGAGGTTATTTAAAGAAAAACATGTATATAGACCAATTAATACCATCGATAAATGGAAATTTTTTCAATATGTGTCGTGGCATATAGCCAGAAAAGTAGTTGTGGCTTTTTAGTGAAGGGTCTACTCTTTGAAAAGTAATTTTCAAAAACTAGTATTTAACTATTATCTTTGACATCTATCACTAACAGGCTTTCCTGAAATGACATTTTTTTTACAGGAAACTGTATTTAGTAAATAATTACAAAGCCGAGATGATTTTTTGTCAATATAGAATTTTGGTTTGTGGTTAGATGCATAAAATACCTCAACCTAGAATTGTAACTGGGATTGGAGAGAATGTTTCAAGTTACGATGCGGCCACCAAACTGCAGAGGGCACTGATCATCAACAATCGTAATGTCAAGATGTCAAAATGGAAGGAAAAATAAACAAACCACGTAAAAAACTTTGTTGTGTTCCGGTTTGCTGAGACAAAACGAGTGCTTAACATCGGTTTTTAAAACGTGAACCTGAAGTATTTGACTCCTGGCTGAGAAATATTAATAATGTGAAGTTACACTGCATGCCTTCAAAACAAATATACCAAAATTTCCGTGTTTGTGTTAGACACTTTAGAGATGACTGTAAAGTACCAGGAAAAAAGAGGCTGAAAAGAAAAGCTGTTCTCACTTTATTCATTCCAGGTAATCACCTACCTAAATTTAATATTAGGTGCAAGTCAATAGGTTAATTAATAATTAGGATTCTCCCTTTATGGTGTAAAAAAGTAACCTAATACTATTTCAAGAGGAGGTGATATGAAATTTCCAAAATTCATGAATACTAACAAGGAATTAACATTTGTTGATTCAATAATGAAAGCAGCTATATCAAATTTTGTTCTAAAAAAACGCTTTCAAAGGAGAAGACACTATAGAAATGAGAATAGGTACTTCATACGTGACCCTACTTGTTGAATTGTTAAGAACTAGATGCCAGACCACATGGATGGAAAATTAACACAAAATACTTATGTTTTAGGAATGAAAATAGCAGAATATTGGGAAATAATCTAGTTAGGTAGTATGTTGTGTGTTATGTATAGGTATGTGTGTTAAAAATGTTGTTATTATCACTAAATAAATATTTAATTACCCAAAGTCTTTTTATTTACAGTATTGGTCGTTCACCATATACGTTTTCCTAGACACACAAATTATATATTCCAAACTTCACCTTCTGCAAAAATATTGCATTATGTTGCCTTAACTCTTACTCTGCTGCACAAGTTTTTTAGAAATAAATTGACTTTTTACCAAAAGAATACAAAGTGCAGCTTTTATGAAAACATATAAATTATAACTGATAGTATTTCACCAAATCTTGCATCAACAAGAGTTTGCCAAATATTCTCTTATGTTCAGCTCTGATGCAAGATTTGGCGAAATATTATCAGTTATAATTTATATATTTTTATAAGCAGCTGAATTTTGTGTTCTCTAGGTAAACAGTCGATTTATTTTTTAAAAAGATAAAATTCTCTATCAACTTGATATTTAAAATTCCCGCTGAATTTTATAGTTCCTGCGGCCAAACTTCAGATGGCAGTTAAAACAGTAGTCACTGCTGACAACATAGGAGTTACAATTCTAGGTTGAAGTATTTCATGGTTAGATGTGGGGATGGCACAATTAAATCAATTTTTAGGGACAAATGTGTCACAAACTTTAATGTACATTCCCAAGGTATGATTTAAATACTTTTCTAGTTTAATTTTAATAACAATTTCATAAAAAAATAGTTACTTTCAAAAAAATTTGCATACTACTTACCAGCAATGTAGATAGAGATGATCCATAATCCTTATTCATGGCTTCCAATATATCTTTTGTTTGAAAACAAACAGCTTCTAAAGTAGCTTTAACTATATGACATGCTTCCGTATCTTCAGATATTCCCACTATGACTCTGTGAAGAAATATAACAATGTAAAATCTACAACTTAGAAAATTTAACAATTTCGAAAACGCTACACTTTGGAAATGGAACAAAGAAAAATAGAGGTTATAGAGATTGAAATAGAGGAACTGAGGCAGAGAATAACTGATGGGTTTGGAAGTGCTCGTTGCTTGTAATTTATGGAAAGCAGTAAAGAGCTTTCTGCTAGAATTACACACAATTTTTTTTGTCTACGATCCTACGATATTATTGGTACACATTACATAACACTGGGAACTGATCAGAATTAGTTTTAACATTGACAATTATGGAATTAAATATGCGAATTTATAGGAAGTCCCACTATTTTCAACAGTTAAGGCAATTGACAACTCAAACTAGTGAATAGACAGATTTAAACTTCATAACTAAGAAAAAATGTTAATTAATGTCAAATGATACCCTAAGGGCGCGTTGTATCATACACCTAAACTAATGTAATTGATTGATAATAAATACATCAATCTGTCACAGTCTAAACATCAGTTATGATTAAACCAAGCTTAGGTGTTTGGCACAACCATTTAATTTTTTTCGCACCACAAAAGTATAAACCTACATTAGTTGTGAGGATGGTCAGTTGAATCGTTGCTTATTTACTGAATCCAAATCCCGTGTTCATCGAATAGAATAATATGTCTTAACAATGTCAAAGTTGACATTAATAAATAACAGGATTAGCCACATTATCTGTATCTTGAGTGTTTTAAGCTAATACACATGACTTTATAATACATATAATATAATCCCCTTTTATTAGAACTTCAAAGATAAATATTTTCAGATTTACAAGCTGTGACATTTTTTTTCACTCTAGTAAATCCTTTTAGATAATGAATTAGCATTAATACTAATGGAAAGAATGAATACATTAAATTTTTGAATAGAATGTTATTAATATACAAAAAGGATACCTTCCTTTGTGTGTTACAATTATATTAGGTTGGGGACAAAAAAAACTTTATGTGGTTTATAGATGGAAACTTATTGAATTATGTACCGCCTACTGGCATATAAAATTCAATCCACTTTTGGTAATTATTCATTATATGTTTTACTTATCTTATGTTTACAGAGCACTCATTCAAGCATTACATAAAAAGTAATAAATTTACTACTTTATAAAACTATAACGTTATTAAATGTGTGTCATATATAAATTAGAATAAACAGGTCGTTGATACCCAAGGATTTTTAAGCCTTGGAAATTTATATCTAGTATGAAATTGAAAATGGAATAAATACAAATTAAAATAAACTCAAAAACCAAATGTTGAAATAGTAGCAGCAGCTACTGAGAACAATTGACTAAAACAATAATGTCCACTACTTTGAATATTTAAAAATTGCTAGGACAACCCAGCCTTTAACAAAAATCCCAAGCAGATTTTTTATAAATGCACCGCTTCACCCTACAAACTTATGTCACGAAAAATATATTCATTTTAATGCGTTACTTAAGCTAAGATGGATGTATGTGTTTGTTTGGTCATGCAACACATTAAGGGCCAGTTGTATGAAGCATAGTTAACCAAATGTCTATGGTTAACCCATGATCACAGCTATTAGAGTGTTGTACGAAACGTAGTCAAGAATTATTGTGGTTAACTCATGAGTTAACTATGCAATTCACTGAACCACCAAAAATGGTGGTTTAACTAAAGTTCATGGAATAAACGTCAAATAAATGTGACATATCTTATAATTGACTGTCATATACTATAATTTTACTACTTTTTATTGTTTACAATGGAAAACGTGGATTATTTTGAAGAATTAACGGATGATGAGGATTTTCTAAAAATGATAAGAGAAGTAGAAGAAGGTTTACTTACTTATTTGTATACGACTTTTATACATTATTGGAGATTTTATACTGGGTTTTAGGTTTAAGGAGAAGCGCTCGCATATTTCGAGCAAGAGAAAATCATTTTGAAAAGTGGACAGAAAATGAATTTTTTGATAGATTCAGAATATCAAAAGGCACTGCAAGTATCTACATCATCCAATTTAATTTTTTTATATGGACCACCGCCAGTGCCTTGAGCATAACATTTTTCGTCAGCATACTTTTTCTTTACTCTTTTTTTAATATTTCTATACTTATTTAAAAGCACGTCACTTGTTCGTTGTGTAGTTGCACTGATAGAATTAAATTCTTCAGCCAACTGAAGCCACAAATTTTTCTTATGCTGAGAACTTTCTGCATCCGTTTTCTTACACTCTATAACGTTTTTATACTTAGAAACTAGAGAAATCAACGTCGATTTTTCAAATGCACTAAAATTTGGAGTACGCTTGTTTTCTTTATCTGCCATCTTTCTTTCCACTTCAAAGAGAACACACAAAAAAGTTTTTAACGCTGATATTGGTATTTAACGCCAAGCACGCTTTTGATCATTGACTGTCATCACACTGTCATTGATTAACGATTTCACAGTATACAAAAACTATGACGATTTTCCAAGTTAGTACCAACAATATTGATAAAATGCTCGAATGTTACTAGAGATTCGGATAACCAACATGAAAATATTAATTTGACCGTGGTTCAACTGACCACAACACGAACACCTTTCGTACAACGATTGATTGATTTGACTATGGTCAACATGTGAACCTGGTTCAGTTGATCAATTGGTTAACTACGTTACATACAACTGACCCTAAATGGAATATGGTTAAAATATATTGTTTATTACACATTGTTCGATAAATCATTTATTTTATACTCTGTATACCCTCTAATTTTCAATTTAACAAACATTCAATTCCTAGTTAATCAAATATGCTTTTTGAATAAAAATTCAACTTACCCTCTAGCTTCTTGTTGCCAGTATGGAGCGTATAATCCACTGAAAGCTGGTACAAAATAAACATCTCCACCTTCGACTACTTCAGCCTTTTCTGCTATTTCCTTAGCTTGCCCAAAGGTAGGAAGAATGGTTAAATTATCTCTTAACCAATTCATAGCAGCTCCAGCTATTGCTACTGATCCTTCCAATGCATATACAGCAGGTTTATTAGGACCAAGTTGGTAGGCCACAGTTGTTAATAAACCATGTGCGCTGTTTAGTTTATAGTTGCCTGTATTATATAACAAGAAACAACCGGTTCCGTAAGTTGCTTTGGCCTGAAACAACATAACTGATTATTAAATTACACTGTTATCCAAATTTAAATAGTTTGTTAGTTATGATCTTAGAAAGAATTAGGACAAGGTCACAAAAAAACACTCTTGATTACAAAGAACCAACAATTTGTGTACATTGAGAACCTCTTTTTGTCGTCAAAGTATTTCTCAATGAAGCATTCTGTATGGTTTTTAAGGTTATCAAAAATGCAACTCAAAGACTTGGCTCTATTTTGCAAAGCTATGACATTTGATAATCACTATGGCCGTTTGTTGAGTTTAGCAGGTGGTGGGAAGACAAAATTCACTATATTTTTGATCAATTGTAAAAATATACTTATTAACATTTTCTACTCACCTGACCTCTACTAAGACACTGTTGTCCAACGAGCGCTGATTGCTGGTCTCCCAAACACCCTGCCAGTTTTACTCCTTTTAAAGATCCTTTACTAATATTTCCATAAACCTCTGAGCTAGACCTGATAGCCGGTAGAATTTTACTAGAAATTTCAAAGAAACTTAAGAGTACCGGGTCCCATTTTAGATTATCGATATTCATCAACATTGTTCTTGATGCATTAGTTACATCTGTAATGTGTACTCCTCCATCTTTGCCCCCTTAAATAAATATTGGACTATTTAACAAATGTGGAAGTGTAGAATTCATACTGGAAGCAAGTAGAGTTGTTACTTTAATAATGCGCTGAATTCTAAAAAGATTGTTCACCTGTCAGATTCCACATTAACCAAGAATCAATGGTTCCAAACATACAAGTACCAGCCGCCATTGCTTTCTTAATTTTTGGAATATTTTCTTGTAGCCATTTAATCTTCACTGCACTGAAGTATGGAGATAGAGGCAGGCCACAAAGAGGTTTCAGATAATTTTTATTTCTTGTTTTATTTGGTACTAAAAATTAATATTATTAAAATTTAAATAAGAGCTAATAAAATTTAGTAACAGCTGATAATAACATAGTTTTATAAACCGGGACTAAGTTAGGGAAAGTATTACAACTAAGTAAGTTAGGGAAATGACTAAGCAGTTAGGACCGAAGGGTAATCCGCAAGTGGAAGCAGGTGTACACTGCAGTGGAAGTATGTGGAAGTTTCATACAGAAATTGGACAAATTGCGGTGGAAATAACGAATTTAGAATTATTGAATAGGTAATTATACAGGGTATAGGTGTTACAAACTGAAAGAGTGTGTAGAAAATGCGAAAATTGGCGTAAAATTTCCTGTCGACATGGGTCGTTGGAGCCATGTTGGAGCTTTACTTTTCGAGATACAGGGTGTTAAAGTTAACCATACAACAAATTTTTGTTCTCGCTATGGAAGCGTGTTGCATAACAAAAAGTTTTCATGGGTTCTTACATTGTCAACTAACTTGAAAACAGTGTGTGGAAATATGTGGAAGTATGAAGAAGTTTCGTGGAAGTAGGTGTACAGGGTTATTCATTATAAATTACCCACCCCCTATCATAGTTATTATGACTTTTAGAAAAAAAAGTCTCGTATAAAAGTTGTGTGGTTACAGCTAAATGTTCTCAATATTCTATCAAAAGTTCAGTAGCGTGCACATTTAAGGGAATACGAAAAATAATAGCTCTTTTTTAAATGGGACACCCTGTATATTTTCACATTTTTTGAATGTTCTTTTTTTTCTGATTTCAAAAATATATAATATGTTACCCCTACCTTGCACCGTTTTTGAGTCATGAAATGTTATAAACCTTAGTTTTAGTAATTACTGTAAATATGAAAAAGATAATTTTTTGAAGTAAGACATGAAAATGACAATCAATATGTTTGATAATTGACATTTTTCATATAAAGTAATTAATATGGTTCTCAGTAAGAAAGAAAAAGTCAAAATATATACCTATACAAAACAGAAAACAAAGATTCATTTAAGAGAATTTATAAATAATAACTTATAAAAGATATTCGAGATGTCCACCATTCTTGTTATTGCATAATTGATAACACCTTCTTATATTATTTATAATAACATTGCAGATGACTCCATTATTTTCATTTAGTTTGTTAATTTCAAGTTGAATCCTTGCTTTAATCACTTATATATTATTATTATTAGTAAGATCTTCAACATTTCATAACTCAAAAACGGTACAAGGTAGGGGTAACATATTATATATTTTTGAAATCAGAAAAAACATTATATTCCAAAAAGGTGAAAATATACAGGGTGTCCCATTTAAAAAAGAACTATTATTTTTTGTATCCCCTCAAATTTGTACGCTACTGAACTTTTGATAAAATATTGAGAAAATTCAGCTGCAACCAAACAACTTTTATTTGAGACTTTTTTTCCTAAAAGTAATAATAACGATGATGGGTAATTTATAATGAATAACCCTGTACAAGATTTTTGCCAGCAGTTCACCCCTCGGTTAGGACTAACGATTTTTTTAAATTCACCATGTAACACTTTTTAAACCAAGACTATGTGGCATAATACGAGGCATAGAATGGCAGAATATATAAATTTATTAATGAATCATACTGTATAGCTCATCGATTATAAAAACCGTTTTCATCGTGAAAAAGTGCCAATATAGAGACGTTCCTTTGTATTATATCATTCGTTTGCTGCTGTCAATCCACTCTGTCAGTGTCAATGACTATGTTTTCCTGCTTTAAACATAATTAATATTGAAACTAGGTGGCATGTTATTGAAAAATATGAATTAAAAAAAACAATTAGTTATTAATTTCAAAAGGAACAAATCCAATGCATTTACATCCAAAACACAAATATTGGAAAGTCTCACATAAGATATGGGAAGGGGGGTGTCAAGAAAAGTCTAGCTACATCTATCTATATACTCAATGTCATGCTATTCCAAGTGTTTGGCAACATAGTCCAGTTATGACAGATGACATGAAAAACAGTTACAATACTGTACGATCTGTATTAAGAAATTTAAACTAACCTTTTTCTAAAAGATCATCAACTGTTGAAGAAGTACGTACATCTAACCAAACAATAGAATTATACAAAGGTTCTCCAGTTATTCTATCCCACAGTACAGTGGACTCCCTTTGATTGGTAATACCTACAGATACTATATCATCCACACTTCCACCTTTGGATATTAGTTTATCAATTGTATTTTCAATACAGTTTTCTACCACCCTGATTATTTCCATAGGATCCTGTTCCACCCATCCTTCTTGAGGGTATATTTGAGATAGTTCTTGTTGATGAGATGCTACTATTTCGGCAGTACCAGCTTTGAATAAAATAAATCTAGCACTCGACGTGCCTGTAAGAGATACCCATTAGTTAAAAACTTACTTATATGTATAGGTTAGTTACACTAAGAAGAGGATGACGTCATATTTAGTTACGTTTATGGTCATGGACTAGGACTATAGACGTTTGTGTCTGATTCATTTTTGTTACATTTTCTGATATTTTTACATATTATTATAAGTATATATTATTTAAAACAACAATACCGCTAAAAATCCACCTGAAATACTTATAGCGATATTTTAGCCTACATTATGGAGGTAGGAAAATGAAGATTAAAATATAAATTCATCTTCAAGGGTGTCTGACACTCCTTTGACCTCAGCATCTTGTGACTTAAGGTGGATTCATGCAAGCAAAAATTCAAATTTAGATTAATTTAAAACTAAGAACATAAAACTATGTATTATAATGTAAATGTTCATCATGCAAGAAATTAAGATTTAAATTAAAAATAAGAAACATGGTCAACTTTCAACTAGAACGCATGCGTCAAGCTCTGACCACAGATTACCTACTGGTGGTTTGTGTTAAGTTATTGTTTACATGAGCTTGTACAATAAAAGTGGACGCACACGAATTCCCGTCAGGATAACCACTCTACATGTGTCATGATTAGGGCACGTTAAGCTGTCACTCGAGTCCCCGTCAGGGTGAAAACTGACCTGTTTAAAAGGTGTTTATTTGGGCAGGGATGAGTTGCGCGCAGCGGTCATTTTCTACCTGAATACGAATAAACACAAAACAAGATTTCGTGATAATTTTGCTATACCTGTACATAGAACTGCTCTTCTGAAAAAGGGATGCTTTTTTAATTGTATTAAATTTTATAACATTGTTACCAATAGAATTCAAAAGTATTAAAAACACACTAACATTCAAAAAGAAAATACGGCAAATTCTAGTCTTTATAGAGCCATATTGCTTGGATGACATAAATGACGCCAATATCAGCAAACACTACAAATCATGTTAAACCTACTTGTTTGTATTGTTGTTGATTGTACTTTGTACTGTATTTTATGTTTGTAATATTTTTATTTATCTGTTCACACTATGTACTTGACATGTACCACACAATTTTGTGAATATATAACTATGTATTCTGTAAGATTGTCCCTGGTATTAATAAATGAATTTGAATTTGAACACCAAAACTAGGAGCCAAATTGCGCGCAACAAGATAAATAGAAAATTAAGGAGATTCGAGTGCGGGATTAGGATACCTGCAAGTGTCGGACGGGAACTCAAGTGTATTATATTCGTCATTAAGGAACCTGGCGGGAATTCGCGTGCACCCCGATAAAAGTCTTGAAAACAAGTTAATTTTCGTTTAATATTCATCTTCAGTTATAGTCGAAAGCGCTCTTATCGTTCGGGTTCAAAGGTCACTAACCGTATGTATCAAATCAGAAGACACAGAGGTTACCAAAATTTGAGATTACAAATATATATATATATATATATAATCATAAACCCGTTTGTACCCGCTGTGGGTGTCGGGTGTGTCGCTTATTCGTGGACAAACTTTCGCCATTCCTTTTTATTTCTAGCTTTTTTCGCCGCCTCTGTCCATGTAGTTCCTTTTTCGTTTAAAATTTCGGCTATTGTGTTATCCCATGTTTTCTTTGGGCGACCTCTTTTTCTCTTGCTTACTTCTCTAGCTTGCCAAATCCTTTTTGCTGGTCTACTGTTCTCCATTCTACAAAGGTGCCCAAACCATCTAAGCTGCTGTTTTTCGATTGTTTTCAGTATTGGTTCTATGTTTAGGTTTTCCCTTATTATTTCATTCCGCATTCGATCTCTTCTGGTGACACCTTTGACCCTGCGTAAATACTTCATCTCTGTTGCTTGTATTCTGCTTCTGAGTAAGTTTGTAAGTACCCAGCTTTCACTACCATGCACAAGGGTTGGTCGAAAGACTGACTTGTACACATTCAATTTGGTTTTAGTTGTAATTTCTTTTCTTCCCAGGAAATTTCGATTTAATGAGTAATATACTTTGACTGCTGCACTTATTCTTTCGTTCACTTCTGCTTCCTGTTTTCCATTGTTTTGTATATCTACTCCCAGATATTTGAAACTCTTCACTTGCTTTATCGGCATTTCATCAATTTCTATATTAAGGTGCTCTTCTTCTTGTCCCACCACCATTATTTTTGTCTTTTCCATATTCATTACAAATATACCCGGAGAAAATAATGATGGTTGATTTTTCCTGCACATTGGTTGACGAATTTCTACTTTTTCATTCATTCTCGAAATAATCTATCAGATTAAGTACCATTTTTTTGCTAGAGGATGCAAAATACCGGAAAATTGCTTCTAATTATTCATATTGACATTTAAATAAAAACTTCGCTGGTGAAAGATTTTTTAGAATAGCTGAAAACTAAATACATACCCTTTTTTCACCCGTCTAAATTGCATGAGTCTGTATTATTCATCTTACGGATTTTATTTGGAAGTTATGATTAAACGCAATAAAAGAAAACAAAAACAGTAAGTATGTCTTTGTTGAATCGTATGACCCGCATGATAAGACTGCATTTGACTATAACTGACAGCTCGATTACTTTTGGAAGATTTGACAAATAATTGAAAATATTGTAATCTGTGGAAAATAATGCACATGTCTAGTCTAGTTGGTTTATTAATTTCTTGCTTTATTTTGCATGAACAGCTGACTAGTCTAAGTTTAAATTTAATCTTGAAGCTAACATGAAACTAATGTTAGCTTCGTTTCAAATTACAGGTCTTGTCTTTACTTTACTAATTAAAATATCTGGAGATTTCCAATTTCCTGCCAAAAGCCTTAATTAATAACAGTCCGGTTTAAAAGTAGTTTTTTTCACTAAGCAAGTCGTGCCTACGTATCTTTACTACTAGTTTTCCTACAATCATATTTTGATATTTAAAAAAAATCTAGTAAAATGTTATTACATTTATGGTTTGATCTACAATTTCAACTTGTCTCCAATTCCATTCCCGCTGCATAGTTGAAAAATATATTTTCATCTATAAGCAATTAGCAACACAAATTTTGATCCACTTTATAATAAAAAAGTCAAATAACGTAAGTATGTTATAATTAGTCAGTGGAAAGTGCGCAACGAAAAAAAAAATGTTTTTTAAACTTATTAATATGTTTTAAACGACCTTCAATTTTATTATAGTTATGCTTCAGCTATTATTAGTAACGTAACGATTAGATAACATGAGATATTTACGGTGTTTCTTCCATGATTTCACTTTCCGATTCTTAAATTATTGCATTTTTCTAACATATTTTATTATTACCATTTGATTGAGTCCATTTAAAAAATGGTACGCTCTGTTTGGTAGGGACTTTGGTTAACCAATTGGGGAGTACCGTTCTCTTTTGGTACAGCTAATTGATGAAATTGACGTTCATGTATTAATTGCGCTCGGAATAGTTATTTTCATAACAAGTGTGGAAAGTGATATTTTCCCGCACACGACTGCAGTTGACCCGAACGACGCGGAGCGGAGTTCGGGCTAGCGGTCAAGAAAGACATTTTACGTATGAGTTGGGAACATTATTTTTTCTACGATCGTATATGCAAAAATATGTCAACCTATTTTTCAAAAATTATTTCATTTCAACATACATAATACAAATATTTAACTAAAAACTACTAATTATTATAAATATTAATATTAAAAACACAATTTTTTGCGTTCTGTAAATTACGTGAAATTGCCAGTCCAGTGGAGTTATTTGGTGTTAACTGGTAAGTAGATGACGTCGATGAGGATGGCATCGGTTGCAGGTCGCATAAAGATGGCGATGAAAGAATTTTATTTGATATATTTCGTAAATATTCATTTACCTGTTGTAACAATAGTTATAACTTACGAGGTAAAAAACTATCTAATAAGGTCAAAATTTGCATACTTTTACTTGTGTCACTTTCAAAAGTAAAATGCGTGCGGGAAAATGGGTTAAAACGCACGGTCGTAGAACAAAGTTGTTTTCTTATATTTTCTTGGAGCTTTCAGTTGAATATATATATATATATATATATATATATATATATATCTATATATGAATTATTGTGATAACTGCATTATCAGAAATTTCAGAATATTCGTTCTTCAAACACGAGTACATATTTAAAACGACGCGTTGCCACTGAACATGTTAATCTTTATTTTTAAATTCGGTCCTATCATCAGTATCATTAATTGCTAAGTCACTTGTATGTGGCGCCAAATTATTAGATACATCACGTTGAACTGTCGTTTCACATGGTCTCAAAAATGCCATTTTAATTAATTACAAATAAATTATATTTATAAAACTTACACTTACGTCTACGAACAAATAAATATTACCTATATGTATTAATATAAATTCACTCTTGCCACTTAATAAACCAACCTTACTAAACCAACAAATAATAGATATTATATTAATCATATTTCCTTACAACACAATTAAATTAAATATTTATATCTATAACTTCTATATCTATAAATAATGAAATTTAAAACAATAATAGAAAAAAAATAAACGAATTTTTTTATAAAGTTCCAGAAAAATATAATTCCGAATAGTTTTCAGTTGTAACAAATGAAGAAAAAATTTCTTTTTTTGGATCTTTTTTTATAAAGGTAATTTTGATTTCAAACATACAATTTTACGCGCCATTTGCTTCTCTCGTTGGTGTAATGCAGTGTGACGTACTAGCCCCTACACGCTTATTGATCTTAGCCTCAAGTGCTATCGTACTAAATCAGTATACATGTGGTTCCGTGTACGACAAAACAAAAGTAAATCAAATTTGATATGCGTATTTGTATGTTGTTAAGTATTTGAAAAATATTGAGAATACAACACAAAAACGACAACAATAGCCTTACAAACAGACACAGTTCTGGTCCTATAAAAAATTATGTTTATTGTTATGTTCATATAGAACTATCACAAAATAAAAAAAATCACCTCTACTCGGATTTGAACCTCAAATTAAATAAATGACATTTATAATAACGCTTTTAGTTAACACTCGATATTACGCCTCATAAAATTTTCATACAGCAGGTTAAAAATGAAAATCATTTCCTAATAGGTAGACTTTAATAACAGCTCAGATATACAAAAGCCAATGATGAATGACTTTGACAACACTGCATTACGGTGTATAGAGGATATAAGGCACAGACCAAATACAATCAAATTGAAGCTCTGTTCCAACTGCACTCAGAAATGATCAGAAAATAGCTGCTCATTGCAAACAGTGAAAGAATTATGGAAAGTAAACTCATATGCTATGACCAGTTACTCTCTGATCATTTATGACAGTTGATGGTTACAGTTAGAACAGACCTATAATAGAGGCAGATAGAGACAAATAATGCTAGGGGTCTGTAGGCCATAGGACAGCCAACTAGTCTTGGACATAGGGCCACCAACTGACAAGTGGACACTAATGACAGTCACCCTATGATATTACAATTATTTGGATAGATTTGCAATTTGGTTGTTTTGTATTGATTTAATCATCCTTTTTATTATAAACATGAAACTGTGATATAAAGCTTTTAAAATACCTAAGTGTTTAAAAAAATGTAGAAGAAAGCAACAAATCAAAAGAACTCAAATATGATCAAAATAATGATCAAGAACCACAAGGTGTCTAAAGAATGCTTGTTTATCATCAGATTCATCTGGGTGATTCTCAATGAAGTCAGTTACATACCAGGAAATATATAGAAATCTATTTAATATGATTTTGATAGGTGATATTGTCAGAGCCAACATTATTATTAATTGCTTGAGATACATTTGAAAGGATTTCATCTCTTACTGGTCTGCTCCAATGATATGGATAGATAGGTTATAACAATTGATTTTTTTCAAAATTAGTCAAAAACATTTGAGATCTTGGACCTTAGTTCACTGGACCCTTGGTTCTGATGGCAAATTATGTATTAGATGAAATTTTTTTGTTGAGAATAGAAATAAAGAGTAGCAAGGGACTATGTAAAATCTATAAAATCTAAATGTTTCAAACAAATTAACAGATGGTTGACAAATGATTGAGGTAGAATACATTTTGTAAATGTCAACAAATATAATGATTAACTGGTGAAAGATATAAACATACCTTCATCTATTGCTCCAACTAATGGACCCATCTTTAAAGCTGTTTACACTTAACTGACATATAAATTTTTTTCGTTTTATGTAATTCCTCCAGTATGAACAAGGTGTAAAAACCAACTAATACTAATCCACATTGTGACCTTCAGAACTCGAATATTTCTTATCATTATGTTGCAGCAAATGTGTATTAAGATAAAAAAATTATTATGGAATGTGGATTAACTCCTACCACAGACATTAGATACAAAATTTATTTTAATGTTTGTTTACCCAAAAAAAAATTTACATAAGTATGACAATAATTTTTTTTATGTTTCATGACCATGAGTATCCAATATAAGATTCATGACCAACCACAGAAATAACATAACACTAGAAGCTGCTTTCTTGTCGGGTGGATACGTAGGTGGTCTGTGGAATACTACACTGAAAACTAAAACTAACTAAAAAAGAAAATACTATGATTTGCTCGGCAACTTTACATAAGCTTCTAGCGCCTCTAAACTACTTCATTGTTGTATAAGTAACACAGGATATAATATTATTATATTCTTTTCAGTGTATATTTCCCTCCATGCTTATCACCGTAGATAACCTGCTTATAACCAGATTATCTCTGTGGTAACCACAACAAGTAACCACTCTATCTATCCACAGTTTATCTATGGCTACAACAGCACTATCCTTGGGCAGATTATCCCTCAAGAAACAGCCCACGACAGGAAGAAGAAAAAGAAATCCATCACTGTAAGAAATTTTTTTACTCAACGCTATAAGTAATATAAATGTGATAATTCATAGTTCCTATGCTTAACAGTAGTGTAGCTTTGTTTAAGGAAGATATCCATTCTAGAGGGAGGGAAATATTGCCAAGAGCACGACTTGTTTCCCCCCACATATGTAAAACTGGGTAAATTATCTCTCAGGATATTGCCCAAAAAAGGAAGAAGAAGAACCTAACGACCTAACCTAACAGTTTTTTTATGGTTAAGGTTATGGTAAAGGGGTAAAGGTTAAAGCATCTTAAAATTTTATTAAATAGTACTGATAATGTGATAATACATTTATTAATACCATGGAGAAAACACATAACAGTTTAAAAGTGAACGAGAATAATGAATTTGTTGAACTGAAGATGAAAATCAAACAAGAGGCATTCTTCCCAAAACCTAGTACAGAAACTTATGTGCTGTTAAATGATTCTAAGCTATCAGAAAATGATGAACATTTTAATACACTAAAGATTCCTTTGGTTGATATTAAAACAGAAATTGATGATCCTATACAGCCTAAAATTGAAACTGTTGAAAGTGAATATTTTGAACAAGCTTCCAATAATAATGATCAGTTGAAGCTACATTCCCAGCTCGTTCAGCATAGAAATGTGCTATATATTTGCCCAATATGTAGAAAAAGTAAGTAACTATAAAAATGGGGACCTACATTTAATGGTGTTCAGATGATAACTCTAAAGCAATATACAGAACTGGGCACTCTGGAAACTTGGGAAATACCACAAGTATCTTTCAAGCAGAAATTCATGACCAATTCATTAATAAAATATATAGAAGTCAAAGGATTATCCATATCCTCATGTGGGATAGTCAAGTAGCCATCAAATAACTTATAAACTAGTATGGGAGTTACCAAAAAACTAATTAACTAGTGTAGGCTCCAGGACAAACTGGAATGTGAGGAAATTAGACAGCAGATAAAACAGCCAAAAGACAGACTGATTCAATCTTTTGTCAGGGAAGTGAAGATAATCAAACATACTACTGGGAAATTTAAATCAAGTGAGGACAAATGAATTTCTAAGCCAATGTAAGACTGCACTAAAAGCTTTGATGGGTTTCTTAATCTCAATAAGCTCAAACTTGTAGAATAAGGCGAATCTGAATTCTATGGAATGAAAGAAGAAACCTTCTTCCCCATACTTACAAATTGCATAGCAATACCGATTGCTAGGGCATCTAGACACCTGAGAGACTACTGGATATAAGAAGGACACTCGGGTACAAGGTGGCACAAAATATCTTTTGATCTCCAGTGAACATCACATACAACTTTATCAACTGATGATATTTAATTATTCTCAAATTATACCTAGATTGAATTGTTCCAATATGTCATCATCATTTCTAGATTTATTAATTATTAACACATTTAATTTATGTATCAATACAAGTTTTCATTTTAGGCTTTTCATCATCTGGTAAGAGAAAAAAGCACTTCATATCCCACTTCTGTAAGTATTATTTTTCAATTTTCCATTTGATTCTATAAGACAGCTTTGTTTACGCCAATTAATCTATTGAGAATATGCAGAGGAATGTATACATATACAATATTATACTATTTGGAGTATATGAAGAAAAAATAGCAAAAATATACTTAGAATTCCTTTGAAAAAAAAAACTATGTTTTTATTGAAAATCCACACAAAAGAAACAATCTGTTGAAAATTATATTCGAATATCTTCTGTAATGAGAGAATAATTCAACATTTTTGATCTTCTAGACAAACTAAATAGTATTTTAAGTATTAAGAACGGTAATGATTGTTTACCAGTCGACAGCAATGTTTGGAGGCTGAGCATAGTGAAGCCTCCAATTTTGCTGGAGACCGGTATTACCCTTAACGTTCAGATGCTTATATCATTTTTTGCGCGATCGTACCTATTGATATAAATTTCTAATAAAATAATTTAAATTTCTTCGAAATGAACGAAATGTCAAAAGTGACATTTATATTTCTCGATCAGTTTAAAATAAGCGTTTTCGATTATTTACTTTTGGCTGCTAGTAGCAGCTCGTAGTGACTGAATTCCGTTCGTTTATTGCAGGGCGTGACGCCTAGTCTTACCTTCCCCTTGCCCCGCAAGCACATACCGAAAAGTATGAGCTTCAAGCCACGGACATGAAATATTTGACGTTTGTCCGGTTTGACGTTTATTTAAAGGTTAAGATTGTGCCGATTACGATTTAATACGATTTAAACCTTACTAAAAATATCTAAATATGCAAAATTATATTATCAAAAACATTATAATTGAAAGCTGTTCTTCTAACAACACAGGAAATTCATTGGCATTGGCACATGTCAGGTGGTTTTGAGGATCCTAAAAAATCGTGTTCGATTTGCTCTAAAGCATTTTTCTATGTTAAATAGGGACAATCAATAAGTGTATTAAAAAGGGCAATTGATTATTGAAACTGCTAACTGCTGTTTCAATACACATGTTAGTAATAACATTTTTCTGTCTAATACCTCAGTAAAAAGTAGCTTATTCAGCTTATAACTTTTATATGACTCATAATACAAACATGAAGTTTTATTGTATGTTTGGTTGCCTATATACAATTGTTTACTAATACAAGATTATCCAATAAATGGTTTATGAATAAATAATTCAAATGTTATACCTATTTAGCTTTTTCTTTGCAGATTTGCCATCAAGTACTAAAAGAAAAAAGAATTACCTTGGACGGTGCCTGTTTATTTGTATGTTTTGTGGAAAGTTTTGCATACGAAAAGATGAAATATCCATACACTGCATGAATTATAAAACAAAAATACCAACAATACCCAAAAAGATACAGAAAAATAGTATTTGTTGCAGTAGAAGTAATGAAACAATCTCACAATTTAGTACAATTAAAAATGAAATAGACTTTGATTATAACAATATTTCCATAAAACAAGAACTACAAGAATTTGTACCAGCTCAACAACCAAAATGTGAAGTATGTCTTAGAGAATTTAAATCTAAAACAGGTTTAAACAAACACCTTTGTCATGGAATAAATCACAAGTGTCCAATATGTCTGAAAATTTGCACTAGCTCATCCGATCTAAAACGTCATCAACGCACCCATTCTTCATTAAAATTGTTTAAATGTCAACTTTGCTTAAAATATTACAAAACAAAGGCAAGCTTAAACATTCACATTTCCTTACATTGCAAAAGAAAATTTTTCAGATGTGACCATTGTCACAAAAGATATTCTTCTGAAACCCTATTACATAGTCATCAATGTAATCCAAGGTCTTTTAATTGCAATATTTGTGGTAAACATGTTAGTAATAAATCAGGTCTAGTTTCACATATCACTACTCACTCTCAAGAGAGACCATACAAATGTGAAATGTGTCCTAAAATGTTTAAATATCCACAAGATTTAAAGCGACATCTTCTCTTTCATACAGGTGAAAAGCCCTTTGAATGTAATGTTTGTCAAAAGCGATTTAGAATCAAACAACATTTAACTCGCCATATGCTCTGCCATGACGTCGAAAAACAGTTTAAATGTGAAATTTGTTCAAAAATGTTTACACAAAAATCTGGCCTGATGTATCATGTACGCCGACATAACAGCGATACTCCGTTTAAATGCGACATTTGCTCCAAAGAATTCACAGAGAAGAAAATCTTGGACTATCATGCTCTCAGTCATATTGAGGTTAAACCGTTTCAGTGCGAAGTCTGTTCCAAAGGGTTCAAACAGAAACAGGATTTAAAAAGACATTCACGTATCCACACAGGAGAGAAATCTGCTACTTGTGCAATTTGCGGAAAGTATTTTACTCGTAAAGAACATCTTAGTGCTCATTTGCGTACTCATACAGGTGAAAAACCATATCTGTGTTACATGTGCCCAAAACAATTTTCAAGGCGGCAAAATTTAGTTGCTCATTTGCGCAAACATACAAAAAAAATTCCTGGGTGACGGTATGAAATCAAAACCCTCCGAAAAGATTACTTTGTTTGAAAGTTTTTAAAGAAATATTAATTTCTCTCTGATGTTTCCAAATTTTGAAAAATAAAAAATTTTATTTAATTTTTTTTTATTAATTACGTTTCCTAGTAGTTACAAGTATATGCAACGTGGAAATCCTCAGTCTGTGTAGGCGATTTAGATTCATTTTGATGAGGTGGCTATTTCCCAGTTTTATTGTGATCCTCTGAATCAAGACAATATTCTGCAGCCTATTTAATGTAGCCAATCCTCAATCCCTTAAGAGATGGGATGGAATCAAAGGATGCAGTCTTGCCAGGATCACCCTGGGCGACCCTGGAAAGCTGGCGCCGAAGAAATACTTGACGATGACCAGGAAAAACCTACGTTTAACAGTAGGATTTCTGACTGGTCACTGTCAACTAAGGAAACACCTCCATACTATGGGGTTAGTGGACACACCTCTATGCAGGATGTGTGAACAGGAAGATGAAACTGTCAGGCATGTCTTATGCGAGTGTCCGGAGTTATCGTCAATAAGAGAATGTGTGTTTTTGGTGAGTCTTGGCCTACACCTGCCGATATAAAGGAGATGTCTCCTAGTGATCTGTCCACCTTCCTGAGAAGGACAGGATGGACAATGACCTAGGAGGACAACTCCTCGGGAGGATGTACAATGGGTCACATGTGGCCTAAGTGCTGTGAGCCTACACACTCACCCTCCCCACTCTACAGATACAGATACAGAATGTAGCCAATCGGCATGGAAAACTCTTTAGCTCTAGTTGTTACAAGGGAACCATATGGGAGAAGCTGATAATTACGGAATTAATTTTACTAATGGGCGACGACCCAGCACTGTAGTGGAACGCGTTTGATGCGATAATTCCAGTCAAGCGAGGTCCGACATGGTTAGTACTTGGATGGGTTACCAAGCCAGGAAAACCATCGTATAGGGCCCGTACAGCCTGCAGCGGACTAGCATATCACAGCTCGTAGGCATTATACCAATGAGCACGAGGTATAATGTAGATATGCCGTCTTTCGGAGGAGACGTAAAACCGAGGTCCCGAGTCCATTTATGTTGGGCTCGTTAAAGAACGCTACCACTGGTTGGAACACTAGTGGGTTCGCCAAAATTTCCGGTTCGGGGTAGAGTGCTCCCAGCTAAGGTGATTAGCCTCAGTGGCAGAAATAGACCGACGTTAAATAACAGAATTAAAAAAAAAGTTTACTAATGATAAAAATAGCAGTAAAAATAAAGACTGCGACAGTAGAATAGACATTGAAGTTGCCAATTCGTACGATATCGTACAGAAACTTAAATTTAATTCCAATTTCTCAGATGACTCTAAATTTTCAAAAACATTAACCAATAGGGCAAGTCCGGTTACTATTCTGTATGTATAATACGCTTTGAAATAACGAAAAACTCTTTGGACACCATATCTATTAAAATTTAAATCCTAATCTTGACTATGTATAGATTAAAGCATTCCTAATAGCGAAATTTTTAACTATTTCTTATAAAATTTACCCTTAATGAATTTTAAAATAAAACAAGTGCTATTCTCAACATTTATTAACTTCCATATAATTTAGGTATACATAAATATAATACAAAAAACTACAAAACCAAAAACTATAACTACGTAGGTAGGTATTTTTTAGATTACCAATGAAATGTTTTATACCCTGCACATAATAATGTCAATCATTTTCAAGTTAGGGCTCGTTATTTCTTGAAAATGATTGACAATCTCTAAAAATAAATATACCTATCTATCTATCTACAACATTGTAACAGTAATTCTAATATTTTAACATACATATTTTACAGAGTGGAATAAAATTGTCATGCGACCAAAGAAAAGATACCTATTTGTTGTAATTTTATATAATGAAGATTAAAATGGTATTACTATGGGACTCTTTATTATTCATTTCGTAATATCTGCATTTTCATTTAGGTTCCAGTTGTTACATAATATTGTGAAATAATTATTGCAAACAAACTTGGATTATATTTGATTTCAATGGATTTTCTTGTTTCCATCATTGTAATTCTGGAACTGGTTCTTGGAACATCCAAATGGAGTTTATCCATTCTCTAGATTTATATAAATCAAGAAAGATGTCTTATCATACACAGTAAGTAAAGATGAGTGTGTGGGAGGACGGAAGTATTGCACCAGGTGACTATCTCTATGTTTTTTATACGGAGGGTAGCTCGGAGCTTCAGAAGGCATTGGAAGAATTTTTATCGGTATTGTGAACGACTTCAAAAGTAACAACAAAAAATCTTTTTGTTAATTTTCTAAATCAACAAAAAGGATAATGACCACACCAAAAGAAACATAGAGAAGATTCCTATAACAACAAAAGTATTAAAAAAAAATTGATAAGGCGCAACTGAGCTATCAACCTTTTGTTCTGTATAGGAAATTACATGAAAATTTCAGTTCGTCGAAGTGCTAAAATCGATTTCTCGTTGCGATATTTCTAAAAGGTTTTTTTTTATCTTATTTGGTTTTCCCTTCTCCGGATGCAAAATATTTATCTAATGGCACTTTCAAGTTAATTATTCATTTATTGTTTGTGAAGGGTCTTAAAATGTTTTGGTGGGTATCTAATTTGTCGTTTTAAATAATTTTTACTATTAGTCACTGTCATAAAATTACAGAAAAAAAAGGAAAATAGGAAAATTTAGTTCTCTGTAAAAGAAGAGAGTAGTCCAAAGGAAGCTAGACTATGTTCTAGTCATTCCATTTTGAGTGAAATACTGGTTGGGACAGGTGAAGAAAAATGTATTGATTAGTATTTCTATTATTGGGTACTCGAAAATTTTAATATGATTATTCAGTCAATTTTAGCCTTTCCTCCCATAGTACGGCACTGTTGCTGGAGGCTGTGATATGCTATTTGTATTGCTATCCTTGTTTTGGAATGAAAGAATCTACTTACATGTTATTCATCTATTCTGTTAATGGCCATTTGCGCGGACTTTTCCTAAGCTTTACTTAGATTAAGTAATGCTTGAAAATTAAGGTATTATTAAAATGTAATTATTTGCACCGACTCAACTTAAACCCATTCTTAGCAAAGTGGTGGAACACACCGGCAACGTTGCATTGCTTAGTACTTTTCGTGTCATTTCAAATGAAATTGGTACTAGTGCACTTGCCCCCCGACCCAAAACTAACCAATAAGTAAATGTCACTTAAATCTGTGACCTAAATGTTTGTTACGATTTGCACTTGGCAGCAAAAATTTTATTTCTTAACCCTTAACTCTAAATGATGCTCGATTAGGGCAAGAACTTCAAGAACTCTCTCCTTGTGCAACAAAAATCGTCCTTTTTTTCAAAATAATGTCTTCTTGTACGAAATCGTCTATGAAACCCAAAATCCAGTATTTCAAGAACGTCTGAATCATCTTTAAAAAACATATCCATGATCAGCCTAGAATGTGACATATTATATAATCTGAATGTAACAAACGTGTTTAAAAGTGAGGTTATAAATAGCAACTTTGAATTTAAGGACCTGTTAAGCCTCCAACATCGACGGCTTACTTTAAGTAATACTTTAGCTACTTTAAGTGAAACTTAAACTGTCGTGCCAGTGATTAAGGAAACCTTATGCTTTAAGCGACCCTTAAAATACCCGCGCAAACGGCTATAAATGATCGAAGGCTACAATCACATGAGCACTAGTGCCATCTGATGGTTGAATGCAAAGCCAAATCGTAGCATTAACGTGTACATCTTGTCAGTTGGTTACTTATCTCTGGCACAGGTGAGTATTCAACTGACAACTGACTTTGTCAATGACACGCACAAAGGTTCAGAGCTGCACAGTTTTTTTGGAGAAGCCTTTATACGATTTCAGAGTAGTCACTTTTGTTTGAAGCTGTTTTTTATGGTTGACAATGTTTTTGGCTCTTTATGTTTAGGGTATATATAGGGTGAATAGTTTTTTCTTACAAGAAAGTTTTCAGAAATAAGAATTTTTTTTAATCACCTTATTCTACCTATAAGGTTCGTTCCTATACTGTGCTATAAGTATACAGGGTGTCCCAGGAGTTCGTATCAATAACTTGGGAGGTGATAGAAAGGCTAAAAATAATGATGGTATTTCAAATAAAATGTTTTCTTTACACCCTTCGTTAACGAACTAAAGGGCTCTAAAGTTGGGAATGAAAAATGGTTTTTTATTTACAATTATCAAATGGCTTATTGGAAATTGGTAATATTTTAACCGTTAATAAACACCATAATTGCACACTTTTTGGCGTGATATAGAAGTCTACAACATACTTGTGAACTCAGTTACCGAATAATTTAAATGGTGGATGCGCCATTTTTTGTAAGTAAAACTTATTTCAGTTATAAATACAATAATTGGCTTTTGTGAACATTTTCAGAGATATCAAGTCTTCTTGTGACATTTCGATAACATTAACGGTTTAAGAGATACGGGCAATTTTATGTCGCACTGCACACCTATTGGCGCATTCACATTTATTTTATATGTACGATTACAGGACGCATCCTGTATTATTAGCAAATTATTAATAAATTGGTGCAGTCTACATTTATAAATATAAACTTTTAAATTGCTTGACTATAAAGAACTTTATTGAAAACGAACATTATACTTTAATAAAAGTGACAATATCAACAAAACCCTGAAAAATGAATAACTACATTACATTAGCAGATTAGAAAAAACGAGTAACCAAGTAATTAACGACATCAAAAAAGCCAAAACGGTTTAAAAAAATTACACCAATTTCTTAATAATTTGAATACAGGATGCTTCCTGTAATCGTACATTCAAAATAAATGTAAATGCGCCAATAGGTGTGCAGTGCGACATAAAATTGCCCGTATCTCTTAAACCGTTAATGTTATCGAGATGTCACAAAAGGACTTGATATCTCTAAAAATGTTCACAAAAGCCAATTGTTGCATTTATAACTGAAAATTTTTTATTTAAAAAAAATGCCGCATCCACCATTTAACTTATTCGGTACCTTAGTTCACAAGTATGTTGTAGACTTTTATATCACGCCAAAAAGTGTGCAATTATGGTGTTTATAAACGGTTGAAATATTACCAATTTCCAATCAGCCATTTGATAATTGTAAATAAAAAACCATTTTTCATTCCCAACTTTAGAGCCCTATAGTTCGTTAACGAAGGGCGTAAAGAAAAAATTTTATATGAAATACCATCATTATTTTTAGCCTTTCTATCACCTCCCAAGTTTTTGGTACGAGCTCCTGGGACACCCGTATAAGTATAATTAATATGACGATAACTATTTTTGATCTACACGTGAATCTCTTCTTTGGCAACTCTGATTTTTTTAATACACACCATTGTATATCAGATCTATTTACAGAAAAACACAATGTATAAATATACAGAATGTACAAAATATAATTAAGTCCAATTATTAAGCGTCATATATTTTCATTATTTGAGTGTTCTACATTTTTACAAAACAGTTTCGTTAGTACAAGTTCTAGGACCGTTCACAATGGAATACTTGGAAGAACCGTTTCTGGCATTTCCAATGTCCTTGATGAATAGGTCTTTGAAAGTTTCCCTAAATTGTCTGGACATACCGCAGTATATCGCGAAATTTATGGGATAACTTAATGTGATGAAAAAATTCGTGAACAAAATTAATGTATTGGCTACATCGTAGTCCAGGAACTCGAAAACTGTGCTGGATATTATATGCAAGATAGTTACCACTACTAAAGGTATTTCCACTACCAGAAATACCGTTACGACTACTATAAGCATGAGCGTTGTACAGTTTGAATCTCTTAATTTTTTACATTCATTCTTTTGACTCTTTTTGGATGATAACAGTATGTCCCTTCTTTTTTGGGCTTCTCTTAGAGCTTTAAATAAAAGTAAATTCAGGATAACTAAGGATATGCATGGAAGTAAATGAACAAATAATATCCGGAACATGAAGTAGGTCACAAAATAAACGTCTTCGTTGAGATATTCGTTTATCCATTCGGCTCGTCTTCTGATGCATATTGGCGTGGTGATGTTATTCCATGGGATGTCAACCTAAAACGAAATCATATATTTTATTATTTGCAAGTATTACATTATTGTCAAAACATATCATTGTCCTTTTCGATCACAGTGTCCTAAATTTAGTGAAGTTGTCGATTAGCCCAGTCGGGTTAGCTCAAAACCGGGCCAAGATTTACAAAAATTTTTAGCAGCAACTTTCCTCCGGAATTCGTTGGGTGGGGTCACTAGTAGTCTAAATTCAAAAAGTTGGGGTACCAGACTTGTTGCTTCATCCGCCATCTTGATTTAAGGGATTATTTCTTGTCTCTTGAATAACTCGCTTATTTTCAATTTTACACGGAAAATTAAATTTCCTACAATTTTGGTTATAGAATAACTTATGCCACAACTGCAACGGAGAAACGTGCGAAAACGTTGTTTCAATTCAAGAGCTGCTGGATGAAGATGACCTTGGTAGTGACAAAAACCGTTCAGAACAAGTCACCCCCGACTTTCATGAGCTTACGGACAAATTCTTCGACAATTACGAGGAAGAATCGAACGAGGAAAGCTTGGCGGAACCATCGGCTTAACATTCCAAACAGACGTAATTGAAATTAAGAAAGACTTATAAAAGTGTACTGAAAAGAATATAAAATGCATTTTTTCAATTGTAAAAATTATACTGTTCGATAAACTGATTATTTACACCTCTCTTTTCCTTTACCGTGAACGTGCCTCCCAAAAATGTGAACTTTAGAAAAAATCCGAATCATAATTGTACCAAATAACATTTTTAACACATCACCAACAGAAAAACAACCGTGCTTCGGAGGGTTGGATAAGGGAGGCTGGAAGTGATTCACCCCTAATCTCTCATACAAGTCTCCGTAGAGGGGTTGTCCTACCCGACATGGCGCGTCCCAATGGCTGATAGGGTGTCTCCAGAGGGAGTTGGTGGTCAGGGGACTCGTGCTCTTCGAGTTGTAAGGGCCTCCATGACCGACAACCCTCGGGATAAGCAATAAATAAGGCTCCAGTATGGGAACCCGAATAGTTGCTCGCGGATCAAAGGAAATAGAGTAGTAAACCTCAATAAAAAACCAGCAGCATAGGGGAGGCAGCTATGTTGTGTGATTGTAGGCAGCGGCAGCCACTGCGTCCGGAGGCAACCGTGGCAAAAGCCTAGAGGAGTAAACCTCGATAAAACAATCCGTAATCTACGTTGTTAGCTACCGTGACAATAGATGAATGGCTACACGAAAGTCAGTCAGGAACGGTGCCTTCGGGATACCTGGTGACCTCCCGGAGTATCCAGCCTTACCACCACAAGCGGGGCTCTGTGGTGGTGGACATTCAATTCCCTAGCTACTCGTGGGATGTATTATGGAGTATGTGAAAAAATGGAACAGGAAGCAGTGGAGGAAGAGAGTATTTTCGGAAAATCGAGGATGGTGAAACGAACACCTGATAAGGCGGGAGAGACTAGTGAGTGGAGCGATACAGGGGGAAGAGGAAGGAGGTATCGATCTGGAAGATAAGGAGAAGAAGAGGAAACAGAAGGAGAATGAGAAGGAGGAAGGGAGGGAGAGTGTAGAGAGATTGAAGGAGATGGTAAGGCGACTGGAGAAGAGGGTGAAAATGCTGGAAGAGCAAAAGTCGGCGGCGGAGGGGCGAGTCAGAGAATTGGAGGAGTTGAGATGAGAGGAAGATAGGATGGAGAGAGGGCAAACACGATGGGAGACCGGGAAAAGAGACTGGGATGGATGGAATGAGATTAGAAATAGGGACTGTGAGGACAAAAAAACGGGAGGGAATAGAGGTGAAAGTGGGAAATCCTATTTTTAGGGAAGGAAAAGATAAAAGTGGTGTGGGTGACTGAGGAGGACAGTGGAATGGAGAAGGGGATACAGAAGATGTTTAGGGATAGGTATCCGATGCTGGCAGAAAAAGGAGAGGAAATGGAGTGGGTTAAGGAGGTTCGCACTACGGAGAGAAAAGGGACCAGGGTCAACGCGGAGGTGTTGATCTGTCGGATGGAGGGGGATTGTAAGAATGAGAGGAAGGTGTTCAATATGATGAGCCGACTGTTTGGGGAAGTGGGGAGCGGGGTCAGAGTTGGGCTACACAGGCTTGAGCATGTGGAGGTGTAGGTGCTGAAGAAGATGGTCGCGTGGGTTAGAGCTGAAGGGACTGAGATGACTATTTATATAGATAGGGAAAAGGAGGGCAGGAATGAGGCGGTAATCCTGAAGGATCTTGGAGAAGTCAATGAGAAATAATGAGAAAGAAAGTAAGGGAGGAGATAGGAAGGGGACTTGGGCATGATGTAGAGAAACTGTATGATGTGATACAGGGCTGCAGGAGAGAAGGAAAATGGGGCAATAGGCGCAAGTGGAGGGCTAATTACTGGTGGAATGGGGAAATAGAGAGTCTGTGGAGGGAGTGTAAGAAGGAACGAAGACAAATGTTGAGGGGAAAATTAATTTTCCACACTAAAATGTGTGTGGAAAATTCAATTTTCCGCCCGCTCGTAGAAAAATAGTATATTACATAACGTCACATCACTTTCGCACGAGTAATGTACAGTATTTTTCCTACGATCACGTGATAATTTCACCAAATAATGTGTAATCAACATCTGACATATTGATACACAAAATGTTACAATTAAAGTCAAGATAATTGATTGCAAAATTAACAATAACTATCAATAGTGACAAAAATTCAAGTAGTTTAACTATATAATATAGGTAGGTTATTACAATTAATAATTGGTTGGATAATTATAGGAATTGCAGTGAAATTATTATTGTTCATCATACTTCTTACATACTTATGAATACCTTTCAAGATGATTACATTTTCCGATTATTATAACAGGTGAGTTGGATTAGTTGGTACAACATCGGACTTTTGACGAAGAGTACGCGGGTTCGATCCTCGACCTCGCCCTAAATATTTTTTAATCAAGGAAATTACAAAAATTTCACTTTTCAAATAGATTGCTTCAAATTTAGATATTACATAGGTGAATCTGATAAAAATTTATATATTTGACAGCTTGCCAGTGGTCAATCTTAAAAAAAATTCATTTGACAGCTTTTTTATCCGTACACGTACGGATAAGATTTTTTTCCGTACGCGTATGAATAAAGGCCACTTTCCATCCATAGAACTAGACAGTGCTATGTCACTTTCCTATGTGATCGTGGGAGAATATATTTTTACCGCTTCCCATTTGAATCGTGCTGAATGACATGAAATTTTCTTTGCGAATTCATGAAATAAAAACGACGAAAATCATGAAAACTGTGATATTTTATGTTTTGAAATCATTATTTTGTGATAAATTTACAATTAAAACTTTTGACCATTTGTATCTCTGGACAAATTGACAACTAAAACCGCGGTATTTACACATCGGAGCAGAGTAATTACTTCGATTAAAAATGTCAAAGGTAGTTACGTATTTAAGGGCTGAATGTATTTAAATTTACCGCCTAATAGTATATTATATACCAAGGTGGTGAAGGCTATTATTATTGACCGAGCGGAATAAGGAGCGAGGCTATTAAGTGTCTTCACCACCATGGTGTGTATACAATTTTTTCCACTACTAGCCAAATTTAAGACACAACTTAAAAATAATTCACAAACGCACCACGGGAAGCGTTTACTCCGTCGTCTGACTGACAAGTACACTGTCAGTTTTCGATGAACGTACTCGTTATGTCATCAGTCATTTTTGGTTGAGCGCGAATTTTAAGCTTATGGCATTTTTATTCAAATAATTTTATCTTGATTGGTAATTTCAAGCAGAAAATACGTTAAAGACAATCTCATGGGTATACAAAATTATGTTGGACAATTTTTGTTGAACTACTATCCCTGGATTCTCAAGATATTTGAATTTGTCCATTATTGACCTCGGTTAATAATAGAAAAAATTATTAAATACTAATGGAGAAATTCAACTTCTCAGTTGGCTTGAAGAAGCAATACTTGTTAACTTCACAGCTACTAGTGGAAAAATCGGTTATTGTCTTTATGACTCAGGTCATAACCTATTATATTGTTTCACAATTGAAATTAATTTTTCTGTTATTAACGCCATTTCTTCAAAATTTCTTTCAAGCAAAATACTAGCGACAGAGGGAAAACCGTGCACGCAAGGTTCTACGAGAACCACGTTCCTATGCCACGACCATTGCGAATAATTCCGCGCCATTTGGTGTAGACACGTTCGAATACCGCCTTGTCTATCGGTTCGCCTCTATTTCGCATCAGTCGCGGCAGCGAAAGTTTCGCGCCAAAGTTGGGATTCCTTAAAAAAATAATTCTTTTTTTAGGTTAGGATGGTGCTAGGAAGCTAGGACTAGGACTAGGACTTTAAAAATGACAGATCGTCTTTTCGTCGCATTAGACTCGGTCCGCATAAGTGTAAAGTTCACCAAGTGACAAAATGAAAAAAAATTGATGTTTTGTAATTGATTTGTGCAACAAAATTTTGAAAGTCAATTTATAAAACAATATATTTTATGAGAAATATTTCTAAACCATTTGTTTTTGGAGTGATCTATGATTGTCATTCCACTGTTTTGATACAATTGCATACCTACTTGAATCATTCAGATCTTTCACAAACAGAATGATAATTGACTTATAAGTGCCATTAGATATAAAATTGATTTTCAGCGAGAGAAGGACCAAAATAATATGAAGGACGTCTTAAAAAGCTTTTTAACATTGAATTTCGAGTAGATCGTTAATCAATTTTAACACTTTGACAAAATGGAGTGAAAATGTTTAATTAACGAAGATAGATATTTTTATCATTTCAATATAGTACAGTCGAACTTGTTCCAGGTATATTGAGTCCTAAGCAGACAATTACGCAGCAATGGGTCTTTTTTTATTGCTTCAAATTGAAGAATTTTGATAAAATATGTCCTCGTATTTTTTTATTCTTTTTGCAGCTGAATTTCTATCCTAAAAAGATTATAAAAAGTGCGACAAGCTAGCTTTGAACGTGATGTCACCCTTCCTTTCTTCGTGACATCAAATAGCCTGCGACCTTGAAAACGACAGACCTTTATTTCAGTAGGATTTGTAAGTCTTGCTTCCCTAGATTTTGAATTTTGATATCTCATCTAACCTCGAAATCGATATAGATATTCTCTTTGTTATTACTGTCGTTTGGATTAGAGATGGACACATCAACTTCATCATCTCTTTCAGAAGCTAGTTCATGTACCGATGTTCATGTACGTTCATGTACGATGCTATAATCAGGTGAAACGCGACAGAAATACAGCAATTGCGCGAAAGATACCTAGGAACGCTTCCTATCACAAATCACCTATTGATTTGTGGGGTTAAGTATAGAGTTTGAAAATGTGATTGTGAAATAAACGTCTTCAGCTTCAGCTACCCGCCTCTTACCCAGGAGAATAGTCAAGCAGCCATTATAGTACTGAGCTCTTGTGTAATCAGTTCCAAAATGGTGTGGGAATGCCTAGACAAACCCTATGAACTAGGCGAGAACAATATACACTATGGATTCTAGGACACACTGGAATAGAAGGAAATGAAATAGCAGATGAACTAGCAAAAAGGGGGACTGAAATACCTTTCTGGGAGCCTGAACCCATTTGCGGAATCAGCCTCAATGTAATATTGGAAGAAATAGGTAAAGCCGATAAAAAGAGAAGATACCATTGGAAAGAAAAACTGCGCTAAGAGTTTTAACAGGGATTTTAACGGGACATTGTCGCCTGAATTGGCACATGAAAAAGCACAAAGTAGTGGAGGAAGAAGAATGCAGATTTTGTGGCATGGAAGAAGAAACCTCCATCCACATACTTTCCAACTGCACAGCAGTTCAGAATCCTGGAGTACAGCCCCTAGGAGATTACTGGATAGAAGAGGAACATTTACCTAAGTTGAAGCCTGCAGACATCCTAAAATTCCTCCGGGGAATAGGACTAAAAGATCTACCAGAGTCTCTGAGACTTTCTTCAGGAACTAAGTAGAAGTAAGTGAGAGAGAGCACAATAGATCTTTCAGGTCTCAGTGAATGTCACCCCAAAATACATACATACATACCCAGGAGAAAAAGAGCTTCCACAGTGGCTTCTAATCTCGAATGCCTAAATTTGATGATTTGTTTATTTTATGCTGCAACTAATGTCATAAAAGATACTATTATTTATCAATTATTATTATTAGTTCGTTTTACTCCTTAAGAATCATGACCAGCCCCAAAAAAACTGAAATTTGAGGTTATATTTTAAATTCCCTCGTCTTCTTCTTCTCTTATTTTGGTTCCTAAGCTTCAACATAACTTTTGGTACATTAATTTACACTGCAATACGCAGTAACACTTTACAATGTTACTGTCTTTTCTCTAACATTCTCCAGAGTTCAAGAATACAATTTCCGGGAGTGAAAGTGAACTGTTTTTCCTGTGCACGTTACCGAGAACGCTCCCTTTCCAGATATAGTCAAGAATACGTGTCCTGGTCATTTAGCTTTCAAAAGAATTGACCTTTTCCAAGTACGTCATCGTGACGAATTTCTGTCACCGGACAAAATTTACACTAAATTCTTATAATAAAATCGAACCGAATAATATAACACGATAACATTTCTTTTTACACTTTTAAATTATTATAGTATCCAACTAATAAGTATAAACTAGTAATTACCAAAACCAATTAACTTTTGTTCTCGATTTATAATTTAATCAGTACAAAGCTATTTTCATCCATCTTTCTGAAGGTTGTCCGTGATAACCTGGCAACATGGCGAGGGATGACGTCAATTGGGAACAATAATTTTCAAATAATTATGATGGGCATCTAAATGAAATTTTGAAGCCAAAATAGTGAATAATCAAAAATTAAAACCAATTGTCTGGTGGAGATATGTAGAACGACATTTTTGCAATATGGCCTTATGACTTAGTATCTCTAAATGATTTTTTAATAAATATAAATGAAGGAGAAAAATCTATAGAATTTGAAATTGAAATTTAAAATAACAATTTTTTAACATTTTTGGATATTCTTATCAATAAAACACCTACAGGGTATGAAACAAGTGTTTATCGGAAGCCAACACACACTAATAGGTATTTGAATTTTGAATCAAATCATGCTATAAGCGTTAAAAGAGGGGTAGTAAAATCTTTATACGATAGGGCCAGAATCATTTGTTCTAATGATAATCATTTCACAAAGGAGAAAACTCTACTGAAAAATGTTTTAAATGCCAATAATTACCCAGCAGAATTTGTAAATAAAGAAATCAAGAATATAGAGTAAGGCTCATTGTTAATACTCCATAAGAATAACAATAATATTAATAATTCAGCTAACATAATTTTTAAAAACTTGACAATACCGTATGTTAGGGGTTTGTCAGAAAGAATTAAGAAAATTGGTAATCAATTTAATATTCGAATCAGCTTTAAATCTAACAATACTTTGAGATCTATCTTAACAAAAACGAAACCAAAAAATGAAGAACAATCTTCAAAAAATTGCATATATCAGATATGTTGTGAATGCGACAAATTCTATTTAGGTGAAACATCTAGACCATTAAAAGTCCGAATAAGTGAACATAAAAAATACATCAAAGATAGGGAGTTCTTTAAGTCAGGTATTTGTAAACATGCTTGGGAAGAGGGGCATACAATTCAATGGGATTCGACAAAAATAATATTAAAAGAGCCTAATAATAAAAGACGAAAAATAAAAGAAAGTGCTTTGATACAACTAAATGCAGATAAATGTGTAGCTAGTATTTCAGCCGAATGTAGTCAAATGGTTACCAATGTAAGAAAGAGAAATTTCCAATAATCAATTACCTGCGTTATCAGGATAGCATCATAAGTTTTTATCCAGGTTTTCTTATGATTTATCATTGGAATAGTTGTTAATCGATACACACTTCAATACACAAAATCACCAAACTGAGTTATACATGTTTTGAAAACAAAAAAGATCATACACAAAAAAGTAGCAACAAACGCGTTTTATTAACAACATTTCCAAAATAAACTAAAAAAAGCGCTATCCCAATAAAAAAACCGTTCCTGGAACGTGCACTTCACTGGATTCCATTTCTAGTAGACTATCATATCGTTAGAATGTCATAAAATAAAATATTTTATTTCACATTTTACCAGAGGTGTGATCTACTATGAATGGACCTTAATAAAATTTGACAACAAAGTTTTGTAGTCTTAAACTTCAAAATATTATTGATTGTCTAGTTGTCATATTTTTTCGTTGTGGCAGATAGGGACCAAAATTTTTTTTTATCAATTTTATTACTAGTTAATCTTGACAACGGTAGCTGGAACGCTACCGAAACGTCGAAATAAAAAATAAAAAACATTATTGTGGTTTGATTCCCAAAAGAATAAGAAAAAAGAATAAGTAATGCCACAAGGAACTTACAGAAGATATTGAAAGTATTTGATCTGTCCTGTTTTATAAAATTTAACTGGAGTTTTCTTGCTGATTCTTTCTCCAAAAATGAGTAGCTTTGCAACAAAGAAAACGTATACCTACAGCATTTTTCGATACTTTATGAAAAAAATGATAAATGATAGTGTTTTTGTAAGCAATGGTTCTACCTACGTGCACTCTTACTGTACATTTTTCTGTACCTACTTGTTTTGCCGGCATTTTATCAATTCGCCTAAATTGGTGTCATGATGAAAAATCCTTTGTTTACTATTTTTATAGAAGGCTTAAATTGTCATATTATATAAAACAAATTTAATGGTTCCGGTAGCTATTGAATATTTAAATATCCGAAACATATTTCAAATAAAATAGGAATTGCTAAATCAACTATTGAAAATGTGATGTTGAATTGTTAAGCTTCTGTAATAAATTTGAAAAACCATAAAAATAAATCGACAATATTGTTTTATACTTGGAGTTTTATTTATTTAGTAGGTTGTAATTTCGTTTTTATTCTATTGTCCAACGTATATTTGCATATGTAAAATAGTTTGTAAAGCCGAATTCAATTTCAGTTTTTTTATTTTTGTACGTTTATTGCTTAATTTTAAATTAACGAGGAAAATGGAAAACGTAGGAATCTGCGATGGGTATGATGCAATCAAATGCTTTTGAATCATTCCAACCGCAGATTTCTTTGTTAGTTTATTGTATTAAGTAGTTGGCAGGCTATATTCGTAATTGTAGAGTTTTGCGACCTATATAGTGAGAAAAAGTATAAATCAGAGTGAGTGGGGTCACAATAGATCTTTTAGATCTTAGTAATTATGAACCCGATATATTTACAACTAACTGAGACTAACTAAGACTGAGATGGTCCTTTTCACTAGGAAAAGAAGTTTATCGGGTTTAAAACCTCCCGAAATCATCAAAAGCAAACTAAACTTTTCGGAAGAGGTGAAATACCTTGGTATTACCCTCAACAGGAAACTAACATGAAACTCACATCTACACAGCAAAGCAAAAAGAGCATATGTGGCTTATGAGCCGTGTCGGACGACAGTGGTACTGTCTTTCTGTCCCCCCGTGTGGTCACCTGCAATAATAAGACCCATGTTAACGTATGGAGCAATTGCATGGGGACCGAAGGTTCTACAAGCAACGGCCATCCAAAAATTTCCACGGGATCCATGAGAACAACACCAACAGTGGCAATGGAACTAATTACTGGTATGAGCCCTCTGGACCTGTACGTCAAGGAGGTTGCGTTAATGGCCATGGTACGATTGCGTACGGCTGGTGTAGACCCCGAAGTAGGAGTGGACCAATTGAGGCTAAGCCTGAGGCAAGAAGCGCTTACTGCGCTTCCTCTGTTGCAGGCAGCCAATGATGCAATTGATCCCAGGCTTGTGTTTGATAAACCCTACAAAATACAAAAAAGGCAGAACACAGAGTCAGATGCTGCAAATGCAATATGCATAAATATATAGATGGCTCAAAAATGAAAGAAGGCTCAGGATGTGGAGTTTACTCCAGAGCACTAAGCCTAAGGATTAAGTGGGGGATGGGACACAATACCAGCGGGGTTCAATTGACACAAAAGAACTTACCAGAAAAGGAATTTCTGGAAAAAACATAATAATCTGCACTGTCATACCCTATTAGCCTTGAACAGACAACGTGTTATATCGGGGCTAGTACTAGAGTGCAACCAAGATTTAGCTAACGCACAACAGATAACAATATTATCCTGATGTGGGTTTAAGGACAGGAGACAGCATTACCGATTCCTTAGCCAGGGAAGCGGCTGGAGTAAACATTTTAGGACCCAGTGACACCTACGGCCTGACGACTTCGATAATTGCGGAACTAGCCATACGTTAGACCCATGCTAAATCCCTTAAGAGATGGGATGGAATCAAAGGATGCAGTCTTGCCAGGATCACCCTGGGCGACCCTGGGAAACTGGTGTCGAAGAAATATTTGGCGATGACTAGGAAAAACCTACGTTTAACAGTAGGATTTCTGACTATGGGGCTAGTGAACACACCTCTATGCAGGATGTGTGAACAGGAAAATGAAACTGTCAGGCGAGTGTCCGGAGTTATCGTCAATAAGAGAGTGTGTGTTCGGTGAGTCTTGGCCTACACCTGCCGATATAAAGGAGATATCTCCTAGTGACCAGTTCACTTTCCTGGGAAGGATAGGATGGATGATGACCTAGGAGGACAACTCCTCGGGAGGATGTACAATGGATCACATGTGGCCCTAATGCTGTGAGCCTATACCCACCCTCCCTACTCTACAGATACAACTTACTATTTTTCAGGTACTTTGTCTAAGAAAGTATTTTCATCAATATCTCCTCATTAATGTCAAAACAAAATGCGTCACCCCTTCATGGGAATTGATTCATTCAATTTCAACTAAATATTGAATGTGGGGATCACTATTATATCGCATTCTTAACGTTAATCCCCATGGGTACCACACTGGTGCACAGCATATGATCGTGTCCAAGCGACTGTGGCTGTGCTAGGGGAAGGAGCGGGTAAACATACAATCGGGCTCCATCAACTGCGCATGACTCAAGACTGCCAAATTTAGTATTAACATAACAATATTGAAATAAATATGTAAATATCAGAAATATAAAACTAAAAAAAAAAACAAGAAAACCCAGGCCCAAACCTGGTTGATCAAAGTGTAACTATGTATGTATAGAAATATCAAAAAATAAGAAATAAAAAACTTAAAAAAACAAAAAAATCCAGCACCTAACCCAATATTGAAATAAATATGTAAATATCAGAAATATAAAACTAAAAAAAACAAGAAAACCCAGGCCCAAGCCCGGTTGATCAAAGTGTAACTATGTATAAAAATATAAAAAAAATAAGAAATAGAAAAAAACAAAAAAACCAAGCACCTAACCGGTTTTCGAACCTACGACCCCTGAGTTGTAAGCTCAGTACCCTACCAACAGCGCTAATAAGCTCACATTCAGTCACATCGAATAGAAGGTTAAAGGCTACTTGGACGCATGCGCACTTCGGCTACTCAATTTGAGGTGGTGGGAGGAACCGCATTGTATGTTTACCCGCTCCTCTAGGGGACATAATTTCTGTGGTGTTGCATGGTGATTTAGAAAGCACAGATCTATAAAAAAAAGAAATTTGACTTGGTCCGAGAGAACCGTAATTTATTTTGTGTAAGTTACGGACTCCAACTTTTAAATGTGTCACGGAAGGTTGAAGAAATGCTGTAAAGGTAAAGAACAGCCTCCAGAGTTAAACCGTAACCATACCTTGTAGGTACATAACGTGCTAATAGAAAGCACAGTCCTAAAGCTGTAACAGATGGGGTAATTAAATCCTTACAGAGCAACACAAAGGTTGTCGTTGGTAAGTGGGAATATAAAAGGAACGTTCTCCTCTTTTAAACGACTAAGGATCCCCCCCTCAATAATTGAAGTTGATGCTAGTCGAGAATATCGATCGAAGAAGTGTCAAGCGGCAAGGGCGTCACCAAGGAGGGGCAAGGGGGGTGAAGTTCACCCCCCCCCCAGAGATCCAATTTAGCTAGCCGCAAAGCGACCAAAGTGCGAGCAATTGACTCCCTTACCTATTAATAAATTCCTTCTTTCCCGAAACGGAAAAAAACATTGAAAATTTTGATCGATTCACCATGCACGACCTGTACAGTAGAGCGATCCCTCAGCAGCCTAAGAAGAGTAAAAACATGGCACAGATGCACCATGGCAGAAGATCGCCTCAATGATCTGGCCACAGTATAGGATCGCTTTACGTTTCATTTTACTTTTCCTTAGGCGTAGGTAGCATAAGTTTTAAAATGACTTGAACCAACAAAATGTTTTATCCTAAATATTGTAGTACAGTACACTGATTAGTGAATCAAACAATAGTCTTATACAAAATATTTATTGGTTTACACACACACTACCCGTTTTCTTCTTTTTAATGGTATCCATTGTAATAAAATGCTTATAAACTGTAAAAATAATAATGTTTGTTTGTCCGAAAAGCCGTGAAAATATAAGCCCTGTATAATAAATAATGTTATTCACAAATCAACCACTTGCACTTTGGTTGGATCGCAGCACAGCACTGGCCACCGGATGAGATACTCATCCGAACGACGTTGTAGGTCACAGAGAACTCGGGAGTGTGACGTCACGAGATAACATACTGGTTCGTTCCCATACTGTGATCTGGCCATGATAAGTGTACATAGAGCTATAATCAATAGAAACCTGAATAATTTCAATGATAAAGTGGTTGAAAGTTTTGCAAAAAATCCCCGCAGGTTATGTTTTGATTAAATATTATTCTTGTTGAAATGAATAATTATTACTGTGTATAAAAGTATGATTTAGTTAATGTGCTATCGAGGGCTTGTGAAGGTTTATACATTGATATTAGAACCATTCTTATTACAATCGTCATCCAGGCAAAGGCTTCCAAAGTGTAACGCTTCATGCTCTCGGCGTTCATATTTTTTATCCTCCATAATATTGCCCCATTGCCCCCCTTAGTCATAAGCTGGCGACGCCCTTATCAAGCGGCATCTATCGAAAGGTCGCTATTGAACTTCTAGCAATCTAGTGCACATGGTATATGCTAATAGGAAAAAAAAATTTTTATACAGACCGTGTGCACCTGACGTGGCCACACTGTTTTTTCATAAAAAATGGTCAGAGCTTCAAATCATTGCGTACGTAGGTAGCAAAACTGATATAATTTAATAACAAAATTAAAAAAAAAGGTCTGGCTCAAAATGAAAGTCACGCTTTTATACCCTGGGGCTTAACGTATTAACATTTTCCTTACTAAGGTTAATCTGCCGTGGCATATAGTCAGAGAAGTTGTTGCTTCTGAGTGAACGGTGTTTGTTCTTTGGAAACTATTTTTCCAAAAAAATTTTAAGGCGTTGTAATATAGTATTAAACTAAACTAAACTTTGACATCAAAAGTGTAAATAATTGCTGCTATCCCTGATGCTCAACAGCTAATCGTTGTGGTCGTCCCCATGCTTTCATTGTTTTTTGTATTAAATCCTTCATCAGAGACGAAGACAATAATGTTTAGTAAATATATGCTGATTCCTTGGACGGAGGTAAAATAGAAGAGGAGATCCGGAAAAGTAGAACTGTTGGAGTATATACTACATTACATACAGGGCTATGATCCGGGACAGAGAATCCTGGGATAAAGAGACGAATACACAGCCTCATGTGACAGTCTGGTTCACAGATGGCTCATGCTCTGGTGACAGAGCAGGGGCTGGAATTTACTCTAGGAACCCAAGGACACAAATCTGTATACCATTGGGTGATGGTCTATCTGCATATCAGGCCGAGATATACGCTATCTTGTAATGTGAGCAGATAAACCTAGACAGAGGTTATGTGGATCGACGCATAACCATATACACCGACAGTCAGGCAGCAATTAAAGTCCTGAGTGGATATACCATCAACTCAGGACTTGCTGACGAATGTCGAGAACGACTTGCTGATCTTGCAAGTCGGAACGCAGTGCGGCTAGAATGGATTCCGTCCGACTCTGGTTTTGAAGGCAACGAAATGGCGGATGCACTGGCTGCGGAAGGGGCGGCAGCTCCTTTCTGCGGCCCGGGCCCGACCCTCGGCCTAACAAAACAAACAATACGCAAGGAGACGAGGAAGTGGCTAAGGAACCAGCACCTCGCTCATTGGAATGCTCTGCAGGGTCCTAGACAATCCAAACTTCTACTGAAGGGATGGACTGATGGACACTCTGGGGCAGCTATTGAACTACCAAGGAGTAGGTTGAGGAAGATAGCAGGACTCCTAACAGGGCACTGCTGTGTAAGGAAGCACCTCTACAACCTAGGAGTAGAGGAAAGTTCCCTATGTAGGGGTTGCGGCATGACTGATGAAACGTCAGTCCATGTTCTCTTAGAGTGTTCACACTGGGCTGTATTACGCAGGCAAATCTTCGGAGTCCCTGTCATGGCCCCTGGAGACACAAGCAGGCATCCACTGAAAAAGGTTGTGGTCTTTATTGAAGGGCTCGGCTTCATGGATGTCTAGGTAGCAGGAATGGCACAATGGGCCTGCCAGTGGCCTCAGTGCCGAAACCATGACTTTAGTTTGGCTAGGTCAAGGCTCGCCTGCACATTCTGTAGTAGTAGTATATACTACACTGCCATATGGCAATGGATTTTTTCTTGAAGTCTTGCCTTAATAACTCTCCTGATCAGTGCTGTATTGCTGCAACTTCTGTCCAGAATATCGTTCAAAAAATAATTCTTTCTAATTAAATTATTTAATCACCATTGGGACTACTTCCTTTTGTGTAACAGAGCTCTTGTTCCACGCGTCATCTACATGCATATAGTTTATAGACACACTTCGAGTTACGAAGGAATTAATTAAATTCTGAATGTTATTATAGAATCTACGAAGCAAAATTTCGGGTTTGCTTTGCTTTGATCTGTTTCAGAGCTATCGTTAAACACTGTTGTTGATGTATTCAGAATACATGTTTTTTTGATGTATCTCAATCGACGATAGTCTGTGCTTTGAAAATTCATCTTAGCACTCGCAAAAAATATTAAATTTTAAATAAGAATATGAAAAACAGTTTAGCAATTTTGCAATGTTTAGTTTAAGCTTTATTACTTCTTCCAGAAATATAAACAGCAGCCCACGGGCAATTTTTTATATACTATTAATTATAATTTTATTAATTTTTTTTAAATGGATTATATGAATCTGACAGGTCTATTAAAAATGTTCAAAGGAGTAAGTGTCTATAGCATACAGTCAAACTCCATTCCTCGGTTTTTTCAAGTTTAACTTCACTTTCTCAATAATACGAAAACTTCAAGACTTAACGTGTTTTAAAAAAATGAGCTTTTTATCTAAATATCGTGAACACGAACACTACACAAAGATTTTTTAACTACGGCTCCAAAAATATAGTTTTGCTACGTCCTCGCAAAAAAAATCTTTACTGAACTCTATTTAGTGGAGAAACTAGTTCTTTATTGCTCTAGTGCACTCATCTGTCATTTTACTACAGCGTTTTGTCATCATGACCAACATAAACATTCAAATCGTTGCCATTTCAGTCCATTTAGAGCAACCTAAATAAGACAATTTTTGACTTTACATGAATGTAGAAAAAATATTGTATGCAACTCGTGCGAAAAGTGTTTATCGCACTCCAACTCGGCGTAACGTTGGAAATTTCACGTCGCGTGCAATGAACACTTACTTTTTGCACTTGTTGTATCAATATCTATTTTCTACCACCGTAACTACCGTATGTAAAGTACGTTCTCTAGACTCACTTTCGAGTGCGTAAAACTTTACTTTACGCACAAGTGCGTGAAGAAGAAGTTCCAATATGTATGTAGTTATAGGTATCTAGTCTTATAAAAATATAGGTATAATAAACGGATATTAAATCGAAGTTTTTTTTATAAATCAGAGATTTAAACCTATAGAATTCGGTAAAGTAACCTAATAATTATTAAGTACTGGAAAATAATACGGTGCATAGGAATAAGTTGGCGGTGAGTGACTGACATATCTTTGGTAATTGAATTTGGAACGCTACCGAAACGCAGGTCCGGGTTAACCACGTAGCAAGAGTAGCAATTGCTACGGACCCCGCGCGAAAGGGAGCTCCGCATATTCAAACCCACTTTTTTGAGGGTAACGTCTGAAACGTCAGACACTTGGTAGGTACCCGCCTATTTCCTTGGCGTAAATGAAAGTCTTGAATTGTTTTTTTACTACTTTATACTTAAGAGCCCACAGCATATCAAGGGATCTTTGAAAGAATTTGCTACGGGCCCCGCGCTTGCTTAATCCAGCACTACCGAAACGTCGAAATAAAAAATAAGAGAAAAAAATAAGTAATGCCACAAGGAACATACAGAAGATATTTAAATTGAGATATTCCGACTATACCTAGCAATTGTATTTATATTTAAGTATTGAATATTTTTGGAAAACTATGATGTTATTTTAGATTATTATAATTATAAAAATGGATTCCTCTGAGTAATTTTCTGTATTTTGTTAAAATTTTCGCTAGTAGAAAAACTGTATGCAATTAAGTACATAATACATCCATACATAAATAACTATTTTATTTAAAAAAGGGTTCGTATTCCCACTCGTATAATTTAGGTAAATGTAGGTTATTAATAAAATAATACAGTGACGTGGCGTGGTGAGGAGAAGAGGCTGGGTAGTAGAGGGTTGGTAGCCTGGTAGATTTTTTTAAATCGAGAAAAAATAACGATAACTCTCCAACAAATATTATTGTCAATTATTGAAGACAGCCCGGTGTTCAGTAAAACGTGCCAAGGTGGTTCTTAAAGTTGTACAAGTAGTAAAGCTGCCCTGTACGTCTTTTTAATAAACTAATATCAAAACAAGGCGACAATATCACCTCACCATGACGAAATTGAGAAATGAAACTGACAAAGGGTACGAGAATGTACCTGTTGAAATAATTACGAGGCTTGTTCAATTGAAACCCATCTTTGGTCCAGGAAAAATTTATTGACAAGTACAGTTACAAATAACTACCACTACAATTGAGGCACATATCCCATTGTTTCACCAACCGATGTATACCCTGCTTATAGAATTCTTGTGGCTGCTGCTGGAAGAATTCTTTCACAGCGTTTTGTACTTCTGCGTCCGACTGAAAACGGTTACCTTTTAACGCCTTTAATCGGGACTATAGGGTGGATGCTCTAATATCCTCCATTTCTTTCGTTGCAGATTTTCTTTCACTACGTTGGCAACATGAGGCCGAGCATTATCACATTTGGAAGGATTGTTAACAACAAACGCCATTTCAAAGTCACAATACTTAAAATCGCTGTCAAATATAAACGAAATAAACAGATCAGTGTGACGTTTGCATACACTACTAATGTTGGAAAACGTCAGTTGAATGATTACAATTGTTTCCAAGGCTAACCTGACCAAAGATGGGTTTCAATTGAACAAGCTGTGTATAATGAATGAATGAACTAAATGTGCTGCTGAAGCAATTGGCTTGAATGAACAAAAGCATAACAAATCAACTGCTGTTAGCGATTTGGCAAAAAGTGGCAGAGAAGAACAACAATTGCTGAAAATGTCTGGTCATAGCATTCAAAATTCTATAGAACCATACTTAAATCTGGATCAAGAAAACCGCAACAAGTATTATGCGTGTTAATAGATCTTCAGTAGAAGAGAACAGCAACAAATTGAAATAATTGCGATTTCTCCGCATTTTAAATTTGTTTTAGGGGCAGATATGTTGACGAGAGACGCTGTCATGCAATATATGCTTATGGTTCATAGCTCATTTGTGCCATTGAAAAGTTTTATCTCTGTATAAATGTTGCTATATGTTTACGTAATAGTATATTAAGTATTAAAAACGGTAAGGGTTGTCGAATTTTGCTGGAGACCGGTATTACCCTTAACGTTCGAGATGCTTATACCATTTTTTGCGCGATCGTATTGAAATATTCGAATTTCGAATAAAATAATTTAAATTTCTTCGAAATGAACGAAATATCAAAAGTGACATTTATACTTCTCGATCAGTTTAAAATATAATTTGCATTTTGGTGAAATTGTTTTCATGCTATTTATTAATTTTTATATTGTTCTGTTCGATTCTGTTCATTAAAAAATATCAATCTTCTTATTTATTTTTGTTCCTTTTGTGTAATGAATGAAGTAATATATTATTTGGGACCACTTGAATGTATGTAGGGCTAAGACGTCGGTAAGTAATTTACTTACCGACGTCTGAACGGTAAATAAATCACTTACCGACGTGTTAGCCAGTAAACCAGTAAACACAACCTACCATCCTGACAACCGATGCTGTAAATAAACAAAAAAGATCGATCGCGCGAAAATCAATCATTATATTAACGTTATAAATTGTTCCGTATATCTTTTACCAGTTTCATTTGATGTTTTTTTTTCGTTAATGCTTTTAATGGTTCTCTTTCACGTATTTCCTAAGTAGAATTGACTTTAAAAACCTCAATCTCATGTATATACATCAAAGTTGAAAATACACTTTTTCGTCCCTAAGGTTTCTTGTAGTTGACTTTTGACTTTGACTTTCCCACTCATCTTTCGTTTTATTTTCGCTAAAAAAAATTTCATTTTATCAATTCAAAAAAAAGAGCACAAACACAAACAGCAGGCTTTAATAAAAAATTAAATACAAGATATTAAGGATTTCAGAGAGATTTAGAGCTATACAACATGTACTTTCATTTCGTTTTTCCATTTTATGACATCCTAATAAACACAACACCATTTAATCGATATTGAAGTAGATAGAAGATCAAATAAAAATACTTCTATCAGTGACTCAGTTCCATATAATAACCTTTTTGGTGTGCGTCATCGATTGTTATTGTCCTTCTGACACCTTACGTTGGAAAAAATAGAAAAAAGGCAGGTCTTTGACTCTTTGACTCAAAAAATTTGATTAGTTGATGTTTAGATTACGCACAAGCGCGACCTATCAATCGGAAGAAATCACAGAATTCAAAATAGAATGAAGACGTACCTTTCGTAGCGGCAATGTGTCTTACGTCTTTTTCTAATGTCCCACTTTCAGTTTTAGTCAGGTCTATACTTTGTTGTTTACGGTCAATTATTATTTATGGAAAGTAAATATTATTGTTATATTTATTTAAATAATACAAAAATATGCCTAGATACACGGTAAAACATCAGCATTTTGAAAGCTCTCAAGTATTTTCAGTAAGCCTTTTCGAATTTGCCTGAATACGATCCTGATGATTTTATTTATCAAATTTAAGGCTAGCTTTATGTCAGAATAGCAAATAAAATAAACGATATACCCAAAGACCGGATATACGTCACAAACGATGACGTAGACCAAGAGCGGTATTGAATGTACTATAATCATGTTACGAAGTAACATGTTTGATATTATTTGATGATTATTCCTCAATTGCACATTAATAAATATAAATATTATATCAAAAACGTTTATTAAATATAAATGTTCTATTAATTTCATCCAATTACTAGGACACTCGGTATAGTTAAAATCAAGACGTGAAATTGAACTAGGTATTCGTTTTTACAATACGTTATCACTGAAAACATGCGTAAAGCTACCAGAGATAACATTGAAAGCTACTACGAGCATTGTATATTATACAATGCTACGAGCGAAGAATTGAAATTTTGCTATTGTGTGAACGAAACGATTGCGAGTCTTCCTACAACGAGAGATAACATACATGCCGACAACCAGTAGAGAAATATTGAAAATAAGTTTGATTGCTATAGGCAGATCTTTAAAATATTTCTTGAATACTTTTGGATATTTTTGGTTTATACAATTTTGCATACGTTTATACGGATGTAACTGGTGGGATTAACGAAGAAATATAAAAAACCTCTCTGGCAATAAGGCTTACTGTTTTTCCCGTTTATATGAGTTTTTTATACGGTTAAATTAAATGCACCACTGCCCTACCGAAATCAAAATAGTCTTCCTGAAAGCTACCAATCTATACCCTAAAATCTTATTTGAAATTTGTAATAATTTTATGTAAATATTTGTATCTATTTTTTCTGTGCCAATGACCAGCGCTGTCGAGGCGCGTTAAGCTGAAATGGAAAAAAAATAGTAAATGGATATGGAACTATTGAATCTACTATTAGGATAATATATTGAAGCCTAAGGTCTGCCTTGACTAGTTCGATTATACGAACTATTATTACCTACTAACTACACTATAGTCTGTTTCTTATTGTCTGACAGCATGCGAAAAGGTCACAGATGCTAGTCAGGTAGTAAACCATAAGCGTCACCGTTCATCTAAGGAATTTATTTACTATTTAATTTTATACCCGATCTGATATATAAAGGTAATATGAATCTAAATTCGGTTAGTTAAAACAACTAACTGACCTTCATACATTTGTAGAGTACATACAGTTAAAACAATACATTATTTTTGAAATAATCTTGTAACGCAACTATTCTAACTGAATATTTCATTAATTATCTTGAGAATTTGGCGCAGGTCAATTCTTGGGACACATATTAACAAGCTATTTATCAATTGTTATTCCAGATAATTACTCTCTGATTTTCGAAATGTTGATAATAACATTTCCAAGAAACATTACAATAGGGTCCTACTAGGGATTGTCCTAATGACTACTTAGAAATTTTGCAGGGCTATACGGTGCCGGCTGCTACTGTTAGTAATATAGTTTCGAGATGTTCCAATATGACAGGAGTTAGTGAATCTACTATTTACAGGCTTC